>DWLI01000991.1:0-17468 GCA_018249915.1 Cecropterus dorantes dorantes | reverse complement strand
CCTGCAGAGAAGGAACCTTCTCCAGAAAAGGAGGTTGCTAAGGCACCCACACCAGACAAACCTGCAGAGAAGGAACCTTCTTCAGAAAAGGAGATTGCTGAGGCACCCACACCCGAGAAACCTGCTGAGAAGGAAACATCTCCAGAGAAAGAAGAAACCAAGGCACCTACGCCAGAGAAACCTGCAGAAAAAGAACCTTCTCCAGTGAAGGAAGTTGCTAAGGCACCCACACCAGAGAAACCTGCAGAGAAGGAACCTTCTCCAGAAAAGGAGGTTGCTAAAGCACCCACACCAGAGAAACCTGCAGAGAAGGAACCTTCTCCAGAAAAGGAGGTTGCTAAGGCACCCACACCAGACAAACCTGCAGAGAAGGAACCATCTCCAGAGAAAGAAGAATCCAAGGCACCTACGCCAGAGAAACCTGCAGAAAAAGAACCTTCGCCAGAAAAGGAGGTTGCGAAGGCACTCACACATGAGAAACCAGCAGAAAAAGAACCTTCTCCTCAGAAGGAAGAAGCCACGGGACCCACACAAGAAAAACATGCAGAAAAGGAAGAACCAAAGGCACCTACGCCAGAGAAACCTGCAGAGAAGGACGTAGCCAAAGAACCGACAGCAGAAAAACCTGTAGAAAAGGAACCATCCCCAGAAAAGGAGGTTGCTAAGGCACCTACACCCGAAAAACCTGCAGAGAAGGAACCTTCTCCAGAAAAGGAGGTTGCTAAGGCTCCCACACCCGATAAATCTGCGGAAAAGGAACGTTCATCAGAGAAGGAAGAAGCCAAGGCACCCACACCAGAAAAACCTGCAGAAAAGCAAGAACTCAAGGCACCCACACCAGAGAAACCTGCAGAGAAGGAACCTTCTTCAGAAATGGAGGTTGCTAAGGCACCCACACCAGAGAAACCTGCAGAAAAGGAACCTTCCCCAGATAAGGTAGAAGCCAAGGAACCCACACCAGAAAAACCTGCAGAAAAGGAACCTTCTCCAGAAAAGGAGGTTGCTAAGGCACCCACACCAGAGAAACCAACAGAAAAAGAACTTTCTCCTAAGGAGGAAGCCAAGGCACCCACACCAGATAAAGCTGCAGAAAAGGAACCTTCGCCAGAGAAGGAGTTTGCCAAGGCTCTCGCACCAGAAAAGCCTGTAAAGAAAGAACCTTCTCCCGAAAAAGAAACAGAAGATAAGGAGATAACCAAAGCGCCAACGCCTGAGAAAACCGACGAAAAAGAACTGTCCGCCATTATAAAATCAACTGATGTTGATGTAGTACATGCGAAGGTAGGTCTCATTTTCGGACATTTTTTCTTACTTTGTAAATTATTTACAATATTTGTGTAACACAAATCTAAGCAGATGCATTGGTCGGCAAATAATAACAGAAATTATTTTTGTTATTATTAAAATACCAATGTTTCGTTAATATTATATTAATTAACAATTGCTTAGTTTTGTGTTAATGTTGCCTTTTATGTGTTCTGTCTATGAGAGTATTAAGCGTAGTTTCATTTTTTTACTTTTCCTATAGGATATTCAATCACCTGAAGAGAAGACTACACCAGAGCCGGAACAAATCAAAGAAGAGATAATAGAGAAAGTGGAAGACAAATTACTGTCCGTTAAAAAGCCATCAGAATCAGAAACGTTATCACAAAAGACCGCGGAAGACATGTTATTGTCCTACAAAGATACGGATAAGAAATTACGAACCATCAAACGGTTGTCGGAAGATCTTGATGAACTAGGTGACGATTCGTTAAGCAAATTCGTAATATTTGGAGAACCTGAAGAATTCGTTACAACTAAGACCGAAACTATTGTTGAAAAGAGTATTACTATAATTAGAACTATTCTTACACGCGTTGTCAAAACTAAGTATGCTGATAATCAAGGCGTACCTCGGAAGATGAAGACAGTAACAGATGTTATAACAACTGATGAATATTTAGACGGTACTACTAGTACTAAGGAAGCAAGTAGTACTACAATCACTGATCTCCATGTAGATCATGACGTTGTCGAGGTGACATCGACCAAAGACGTGTTAATAGGAACTATTTCGAGCTTAGTTAAATCAGAGGAAAAGGCAAGCAGCAAACCCGAAGACAAAGTACCCAGTAAAGAAAAACCAGAAGACAAAGTACCAAGTCCTGTTCCGACAGAAGATAAAGCTAAAGAAGAACCCACAAAGGATGAACCTGAGGACAAGGTTGCTAGTCCACTGGAATCTAAAGAAAAGCCTGGAGAAAAAGAAAGAAGCCCAGTAAAGCCCGAAGAAGAGGAACCTACCAAAGACAAAGTGGACGATAAGACTCCTAGCTCTTTACAACCAGAAGAAAAGAAACCTACTCCTGACAAACCAGAGGAGAAGGCTCCTAGCCCAGTTATGCCTGAGGAGAAAGCCTCAGTGAAACCTGAAGTAAAAGAACCTTCCAAAGATAAGCCAGTTGAAGAAACTCCTACTTTACATAAACTCGACGACAAAGTACCCGACAAAGACAAAGCAGAAGACAAGGTACCCAGTCCAATTGATGTTGGAGAAGAAGAAGTAATCAAAGTTAAATCTGAGGAAAAAGAGGCTGTTCCAATCAAAACTGAAGAAACAGAAACAGACGATAGGTCTTCAAGTCCACCACTAGTGGAAGAAAAGGAATCCCCGCCCGAAAAATTAAGCGATGAATCCCCTAGTCTGGTTGAATCTGTCGTTGAGGCAGTAAGCCCAGTCAAACTTGAAGACAAAGAACCTAGCAAAGATAAACCGGATAAGGCTCCTAGCCCTGCTGAACCTGAGGCGAAGGCTGTAAGCCCAGTCAAACCTGATGACAAAGAACCCAGTAAAGATAAACCTTCTAGCCCTGTTGAACCTGAGGCAAAGACTGTAAGCCTAGCCAAACCTGAGGACAAGGAACCCAGCAAAGACAAACCTTCTAGCCCTGTTGAACCTGAGGCAAAGGCTGTAAGCCCAGTCAAACCTGAGGACAAGGAAGCCGGCAAAGACAAACCTTCTAGCCCTGTTGAACCTGAGGCAAAGGCTGTAAGCCCAGCCAAACCTGAGGACAAGGAAGCTGGCAAAGACAAACCTTCTAGCCCTGTTGAACCTGAGGCAAAGGCTGTAAGCCCAGTCAAACCTGAGGACAAGGAACCCAGCAAAGAAAAACCAGGAGGCAAAGCTCCTAGCACTCTTGAACCTGAGACAAAGACTGAAACTCCTATCAAACCTGAGGAAAAAGAACCAAGTAAAGTCAAACCAGATGAGAAAAAACCAAGTATAGACAAACCAGACGACAAAGCTCGTAGCCCTGTTGAACCCGAGGCAAAGGCTGTAAGTCCAGTCAAACCTGAGGAAAAAGAACCCAGCAAAGACAAACCAGACGACAAAGAACGCAGTGAAGATAAACCTCACGACAAAACTCCAAGCCAGATTGAACCAGAGAAGGCTGTAAGTCCAGTCAAAACTGAGGAAAAAGAACCCACCAAAGACAAACCGGTTGATAAAGAACAAAGTATAGACAAACCAGATGATAAACCTTTAAGCCCTGTTGAGCCTGAGCCAAAGACTGTAAGTCCAGTTAAACCTGAGGATAAAGAACTAAGTAAAGACAAACATGGCGACAAAGCTCCTAGCCCTGTTGAAGCAGAGAAGGCTGTAAGTCCAGTCAAACCTGAGGACAAAGAACCCGCCAAAGACAAATCTGATGAAAAAGAACCAAGTACAGACAAACCAGATGACAAAGCTCCTAGCCCAGTCGAACTGAAGGAGAAACCTGAGGAAAAGATAAGTAAAGTACCAGTCGTAGAGAAAGAACCTGCCAAAGGGGAACCTGATAAATTAGAAAAGAAAGAACTGGACGACAAGGAACTTATCACGGATAAAAAAGAGTTAACAGACGAGGAATCCATCCGAAAAATTGAAGAAATTCTCAAAAACTACACTCCATTCGGGGAACCAGAAGTAAAAGTCACGAAAGTCACAACAGAAATTATCATCGAAACTATACTTGTGATAAGAACTATCATCACAAAGATCATCAAAACGAGATACGCAGACAGCAGAGGTGTTGTGCGAAAGATTAAGATTGTTACCACCATCACTACAACTGATGATTATCCTGATGGTAAATCCAGTGGTATGCTTGAAAGCAGTACCGTGTTAGAAGATGTGGGTGATGAACTTGACTCTGGACCTTCAGACAAACCAGATAAGATAACACTCAAAGAAGACAAGTATGAAGAGAAGGATGTTGATGAAAAGGAAACTGTATACCTCAACGGACAAGCCAGGCTGGATAGCCCAGAAAGAACTGAACCTGAATTCGTCGTTAAGAAGGTTCCAGATTCAAAAACAAAGACAGTTGACAAGGAAGAACTGAAACCACAAAAAGATTTAGATCAGGAAGATAAACTAAAACGAACAAAGAGAGACATACCATCAGAATTGTATGAAGAAATGGAGAAACACGAGTATGAAGACGTACAGACCGTAAAACCTGAAACCATGAGTAAATACGCCAAAGAGACAGCAGAAATGTTACATCAAGAACGGTCCCATGCCGAGACATTACACAAGACGAGTCAAGAAATCGATAAACTATCATCGATTTCAACTATCGACAGCGGTATCGCGGATAGGGATAGCATACAGACCGTGTTGCACAGTAGCTCAGAAGATGTGTCCAAAGAAGTTAGTCTAGAAGAGAAATACAGCTTTGAAAGTACCGAAAAATCTGAAAAGAAGTCAGTTAAAAAGGCAGTTCCTTCTACAGATGACAAGGATTCTGTACATTTGGACTCGCTGCAGTCCACAAGCAGCCAATTCGAGTCGTTCACTGCAGACGAGCTTGTGTCGTCTTTGACATCTGAACAACCTGATATACACGAAGCAGATAAACCCAAGTCTCCAAAAGACGTAAAATCTGAAATTAAACGCGATGGCGCCTTACCACCAATAGATATAACTAAGGAAACAGTAACAAAAACCTTGACAGATAGCGCAGCGCACTTAATGGAGTCCATTCATAAGGCGTTTGGCGACGAATCTGTACAACAAGGCATTAAGACCGAGGGTGTGGAGTCGTTGTCAGTTCACCCAGAGTTCGATCGAGTGTCAACTCCACCTACAGTCCCAGTTAGTCCCTTACCGAAAACACCTGGAACATTCCAGGATGTCAAAGTAAGTGATGGCGTCCAAAGCGAAGTGACCTACGACAAGTCTGATGGGTCCGAAGAGACCATCACGAAAGTGGTACATGTGGGTGATGATGTATTAACCCAGAAAATCTCGACGTCCACTGAAAAAGTACCTAAGACCCTGAAGAGTTCCACCGAAGACGGAGAACCAGAACTCCTCTCGCTCATGCAGACCATGGGTAAGATCAAAACCGAAACTGACACTGTTACGAAGATCATCAAAGAAGGTGAAAACGTTGTAACCCAGACAATTACAACGGTCACTACTAAAGAAATAATCTCCAGGGAGGACGGCACGCCTCAAAATGTTAAAACTACCATCGAGACCACAACCCTAAGCAGGAGTGCCGACGGGTCCACCACCACCACTAAAGATACCCAGACAGTCCTGTCTGAATGTTCTTCCAGCCTAAAGTCTACCTCACAAATGGATCTTTATGCCAAAGATAGTAAAATAGAGAAACTGTCACTCGACACCACTGATCAAAAGTCTGAACTTAGTCAAACAAAAGAAGTAGAGAAACCTCAAGAGTCTTCCGAGATACTTAAAGATATTCCCGAAACAGAAGCAAAGTCTGAGTTTGTCAGCGAAGTAGATGAAGTAGATGACAACGTAGAAGATACGGTTATTGACACAGATGTCAGTAAACGCATCATTAGGGAGAACAATATTGACATAATTGAAACAATCACAACCATAACTAAGAAGGAGACGATAAGAGTTGACGACAGTAAGAAGATAATTAAAACGACGGTTGAAACTAATATTGTCAAAGAATATCCTGACGGGTCTAAGGACGTTCAAAGAAATGTAGAAGTAAAAACAGAAGAAATTGTCATTGATTCTAGTAGCAATGTTGATAAATTACTCAGCGAATTCGTTGCTGTAGGAGAACCAGAAGAGAGCGTTTCTACAAAAACGGAAGAAATTGAACAAGAGAACATAATTATAAGAAGAATCATTGTGACGAGGATTATCAAGACGAAATATGCTGATTCTTATGGTAATATTAAGAAGCTTAAGACAGTCACCACCATTACCACCACAGACAACTACCCAGATGGATCATCACGCACAAAAGTGGACAGCAGTACTTCATTAACTGATATTGGATATGATGATATTATCGAATCTACTGAACTTCTTGATTACACGCAAATAGAAGATAAGACAGTCGAAGTAGATAAGCAGGAGAAAAGCACCACGATCAATGGTCAGAAGGTACTGCAAATTATAACGACTACCACCATAAAAGAAGTCTTAGCAACAAAAGATAGATCAAGAAAGAAATTAAAGACCACAGTGGAAACCGTGACAGAAACGATTAAACCGGATGGATTAACTGAAGTAACTAAAGACGTACAGGTTTCCGTTTCGGATTACGAAACAGAAACCGAAGAGGAAATACCGGAAGGTTTTGAAGTGATTGGAGAACCAGAAGAAGTAACTTCGACTGAAGTTGAGTCCGTTACAGAAAATGGTATTATCATTAAGAGGAAAATAACTGTTACGGTGACAAAACAAGTGTACCACAATACGACCGACAGAGTTAAAAGAACTAAGACAACAACAAAAACAGTTACAGAAGACGAACACCCAGACGGTTCAGTAATTATTAAAACTAGTGAAAAAGTCTCCTTAGTTGACGAGACCCTCGAAATGCCGGCCGCTGAAAAGCCTACCGAAGATGGGGATCAAGATAAACCTGACGAAGATAGTAAAGTGGAAAGTGTACTCATGGACTTAGTTCCAACTGGAGAACCTGAAGAAACTGAAAGCGTTGATGAGGAAGTCATTAAAGAAAAAGATATCGTAATTAGACGGAAGATTGTGACACGAGTCGTTAAGATTAAGTACTCTGATAACTCAGGTGTTCTAAGGAAACTAAAGACTGTAACAACGATCACTACTACCGATCAGTATCCAGATGGGTCCTCGCGTACTACTGTAGACACAAGTACTACTGTGTCTGAAATTGACGCTGATGTCATTATGCAAAGCCAGGACCTAAAAGGTTTTACTAAAGTTGAGGATAAGACAGTGAGTGTGGACACACAAGAGAGAACAGCAATGAGGGACGGCAAAGAGATTATTGAAATTGTAACAACAACGACAATCAAAGAAATTCTGTCGTCGGACGACGGCTCTAGAAAGAAGGTTAAAACAACCGTTGAAACTGTAACAGAATCAAAACTACCAAATGGAGTCACTGAAGTTACAAAAGATGTAAAAGTCTCAGTCGCAGACTTAGGCAAAGACTCGTTCGATGAAAACTTAGAAGGATATACTCCAGTTGGCGAAGCTGATGTACAAACTAGTTCAGAAACTGAAGAAGTTGTTGAACAGGGTGTTACCATCAGTAGGAAAACTACCATTACTACTATCAGGGAAGAGTTTGAAAATCAGCAGTTAAGATCGAAGAAAATAAAAACAACGGTTAAGACTACAGTAGAAGACGAGCATCCCGATGGCACAGTAATTACTAAGAAGAGTGAGAAGGTGTCAATCGCCGACGTATACCTTAAAGTGGTTAGTACTGAACAAGACACAGAGCCACCAGAGTCGTATATCGATGATAGCGAGGTGGTAGAAGACACGTCAGAGGAATCAGACGTTAAAAATGAAATCGTACAACACGGCGCGATTACAATTAAGCGCACAATTACAACTAAGACCAAACGCGAAACATTAGCCAGCTCAGACAAATCCATCAAACGTGTAAGGACAACAGTTGAGACAACCACCGTTGATGAATACCCTGACGGATCGATTGAAACTACCAAAGATGTCAAAATAACGATATCTGAATTCCAAAAGACGTCTGACAGTCACTTACAAGCAGCGTTGCAAGGACTGAGTTCGACAGGCAAGATCAAGACCTCCGTCGATAAGAAAACCAATGTTGTTGTAACGGAATTAGGAAAGATAACACAAACCATTACAATGTACGTCACTAAGGAAGAGCTGAAGAACAACGAAAGCAATGAAGTGGCTGTTAAGACAGTAACTGAAACTATCACTGAGAATGCCAAAGAAGATGGCACTGTAGAAACGACTAAAGATGTACGAACTCAAATTACCTATCTACCGCTAGGTACTGGCTTAGATGACTGGTCACCCGAAGAATTAGAGGAAATTGCTAAACAACCAAGTCAAGAAAAGAGACGGGTAGTCGACGACTTGCCTCTAGAAAGAAAAGAAGAACTCCCACGTCAAGCTAAACCAAAGAAACAACGTTCTCCAGTAGGCGAAATTACTACTGAAACCGATACTTACACGAAGGTTATCAAAGAAGGCGATAATGAAATAACTCAAACCATTACTGTAGTTACTACTAAAGAAGTAATTAGCCCTGAAAAGATTAAAGTCACCGTTGAAACAACCACGGTTAGTAAGGGCAGTGATGGAGTGACCAAAACAACTAAGTCAACCAAAACTACTATTTCTGAATTCAAGGAGGAGTTTGAAGAAATTATAGATACGGGTGAAAGTGAAAAGTCGTTCTCAAAGTTGTCATCCAAGACAGGTGATATGCGCAGCTCATCTGCCGCGAGTGACGATCTTGATCATCCTGGAATATCATCTCCACCATCTGACATCAGCTCCAGGGGATCCCGAGCTGCCACTCACGTGTGGGGCACTGAGAGCAGTGGCATGTACTACAGTGATGACGATGGTCAGGGAAGTCCAAGCAGCACAAAATCACAAATAGCACACTCACCGAGATCAAACTTGAGTTTCGAACTTGACACGAAGCTTCCTCAACAACGAGAGACTAGTCAAGAAATTCTAACAGAGAAAGACTTATCGTCCTTGCCAAGAGATCTGATGTCGACGTCCATTTACGGACAATTACCTGAAGACGACTCGTGTACGTCATCTACCCATTCCGAAGTAAAGACTGAAGTTCATTCACTCGACAAAACTGTTTCGAAAATGACTGAAGACTTCTTAACTCAAGAAAAACTGAAATCTGAATCGATTTCACACAGTAGCAAAACATCTGACGCTACTTTCTTGAAAGAGGCGGATGAGCAGTTCGAAAAAGCCATCGAAGAGCATAAGAAAGTGAGCGGTTCTGAGGTAATATCTAGCATCACTGCCAAATATGAACTAGATAGTCATGCGAGCATGAGCCATCACATGTCAAGGAAAGAAGAGAGCAGCATATCATTGAAGGATGTGAAATCTGAATCTAAAAAAGTAACTGAAAGTTCCTCGTCGTCTAGTAGCAGCAAACAGGAATCTAGATCAGAATCAGTACGTTCCGAGTCACATACTAGTAAAAAAGATCCTATTGAGTCATGGGGTAAGCCGTTGGGACTGCCAAGTCCGATCCTACCACCCACTCAATCAGATGGCAAAAGCACGCCCAAAAAACAGACGGCTAGTTCAACCGTGCTGAACAAAAATAAGATCAACCAAGAGAAGAGCAAGGAAGCAAAGAATAGAGCTTCGGAGTCTCCAAGCAAGAAGAAGGCCCCTGCTCCTGTCTACATGGAGCTTACATACGTCCCACATCACGGCAATTCTTACTACTCCGCAATCGAATTTTTCAAGAGAGTTCGTGCGCGTTACTATGTGTTCTCCGGAACTGAACCATCTAAAGAAATTTACAATGCCCTCCTGGACGCCAAAAAGACCTGGGAAGACAAAGACTTAGGTAAGCCAAACAAAGTATTCATACAAAAGTTTTTCATCTTATAGATCCTGGGCTCCGTGGACTTCATAAAAATTAACTCAAAATATAAGAAGGATCTTACTTAAAAACGATTCATTATTAACCCATTTTTCTTCAACGGCTGCATCGAGAATGAGAGAGTTTTAGGCCATTACATTGAAATCGATTACAAATTATAATTATTGATATAGATACAAATTATCTGTATCGATAATAATAATATCTAAGCTCTCATTTCAAAACCATCCTTAAAATTAAACAAACAACACTCTTTTCTTTACACTCTTTTAATTTTTATGTAAATTTCGGATTAATGTTTAGTTAAATAACTTTACCAAATAATAACTTGTAACTAATATATATTTCTACAATGCTATTTTCAGAAGTGACAATCATCCCGACATACGACACCGACGTTCTCGGCTACTGGGTGGCCGAGAACGAGGAGGCATTGGAGAAATACAAGATCGACCTGTCACCGTCCGCGTCGCGGTGCACCATCAACCTGCAGGACCACGAGACCTCCTGCGCCGCGTACAGACTCGAGTTCTAGGTGTCGGGTCTATTTGTAGCCTTCTCATCGGAGAAGTGAATCTCACGACAAAGGTGCTTTCGAATGAGGGAACCAAAGAGTGATTAATTTGTGTAGGGATAATGAGGCTGTGATAGAGAAAGGAACATTCGAAGGCACCTTCGAGATCGCTACTCCGCATGAGATAGCTCGCAAATAGATACAGTTAAAGACTTTGTGATATATGAATGCAATCGACAGACTGTTTCAAGTTCGATAAAATCGTAGCCGTTTATTACCAAGAAAGGAAGTGCAAGTGTCACGGAGTGGAACGCCGCGTCCGCGGCAGCGACCCTGAGCCGAGTGCCCTCACCGCATCCAATTTAATGTCAATAACCAAATTCTCGACCTAAGAACAGAAACGTCCATTTTTTTCTAAAACTGTTTTCTAGTAGCGTCATTGAAAAATAGTACACGCCATTTAAAATATATTTCTGAGGATATTTTTGAATTCGGTCTTATACAATCAGTAGTGCTTTTATATACGATTTTTAGCGTAACCAGTCCATTTTGTTTAGCCGAACACCGCTTGCGCGTATGTCTAAATTTAAAAAAAGTTATTTTGCTATCGCATTATAAATTCTACATAGTATAATATTGTATAAACGGTATAGCGAGCACGGCCGCCATTTTGTTTAGCAAAGCGCTTGTAATGGACGTGATAGAGTATTAAACGATTAAGTGCGATTGTAGACGATGGTCAAAAAAATCAATGACAAGTGTTTAAATACACCCGGATTACATACTTTTTTATGATCAAATTGGAATATATTTAACTAAATGTCTTATAAAGACTATTGAATATACGATGTCGTTCAATGACAAGTGCTATCGGCACTATTTATATAAATGTTTAATAGAATTGACGTAATACTGTTAAATCATCCTGGGACGGCAAAGATGGCTTCAGCCTAATGTGATTTATAATTCCTAGGTAATAAAGCTATTAGAGAATTGAAAAAAAAAACTATTTCCTCAGTATTTTTCAATCTGAGCTTCCCTGCCATTTATAGATATAAGCTGTTAGACTGGTGTCTCGGGATGCACAAAAGCGATGGCTTTATAACAGACGTGTTTAGTGTGTACACGAAATTTATTAAACTATGCCTGAACTTTAATTTGTTTCGTGTGCGCAACAAACTATTAATTGAACTTGGAGGGGAACGAACGAGACTAACGAAATTACCAAACGGTCTAACATTTTTACATTCGAAGCGATTTTTGCCCTCCCGGAGTATAATGAGCCTAAAACGATAGAGAGCTTAATCCATATAAATAAATGTTTTATTAGAACTATTATTACAAATTGAACAATCTATTTACCTTTGTTTTAAGTTAAATTTGCTTGTTGCGTCGATGACTATATGAAATAGTTTTAATGTGTGTTGTTTAAATTTAACTCATTTCAAACGGTGACTCTTCACAAGACGACAGAATCTCTGGTCATTAAAAAATTCTTTGGCATTTATTGTTTCGGTTTCCATATTATGATGTATGTTTTGAACTAGTCGAGTCAACCCAAATACTTATAAAGTTGTAGTAGTATTATTCGTTCCTATTTCGATGATTTAGCGATTCTAATACATATATGTGTTTTGTTTTCTATTAAACGTACCTAAAACGTCATGTAAGTATAGAACTCCATTAGATGTTTCTTTTGAAATTTGTGTCATTACGTTCGAATGGTGTGAGCGAATGTGATATTGATAACATCATAAAATTTTACCATCTAGTCTAGTGAGTAAGCTGTATCGATGAGGGCTTTCTTCAACTAACCCCAGAACCTCCCGTTTCGTTATTGCCAAGTGAAGGTTTTGAGTCAATTAATTTTAAGTCATCCAATAGAGATAAGCCGACTAAAGCCACACGACTATCATCGCTTACTTCGCCAAAAGACCTAACTATAGTTAAAATAGAAAAACGATTCTGTATAATTGAAGCACCAGCACAATGTAATAACGAGTAAACTAAAATGATAAAAAATACATTTAACTATGGTATTCTACGTATGTATAATAACTATCGACGTATTTATTTTAACGTAAGTCTTTGTGAGAGTACGAATGAGATTTATTTTGTAGGTACATTATTATTGATATTATAGTATGTGTTTATCTGTGTGTCGATTGTTGTGAGCACAATACGTGATTATGTTTTGATTCTGTGAAAGCTTATGTTGTGGATGGGACTAAACAGGGATGAGTCTTGTTGGTGTGTTCCTCGTTTGCCACCGATGCGACCTTCGGCGTATATACTTTTTATATTCTACGCTTAACATCAGCTTTAGAGGAGCCTCGAGCCTTCACACCTCACCCGATAGCCATACGCGAAGCTGTTGTGAGCGACTGCCAAACTGGTGCATTAGATTCGATTCTAATAATTTTGCGTTTATTCTTAATGATACTGAACTTAAGATTTTTTTTAATGGATTCGATTGTGTGGTTGATCTTAAATTCAGATATCATGTTTGTGCTGATGACGCTTTTCTCTTTAAGACTGTCGAAGAGCGCTCCGGTGGCGACGAAGCTTCTGAGTGTGATCGAGTTTTTTCGGCTTCATATTATTTGTAGCCAGCGTACACTCCTTAGCTGGCTCTAAAGCCTGACCCTAAAGTTTACTATTGTATTTTATAGCTAGAACTCTAATTAATGCATATTATTAGGAATATTAAAATGTTATTAAATTAAGAATTGTATCAGCTTAGTGAACATCAATAGCTCTGAGAAATAAATCATTATTAAAATTATTAAATGTTGTATTCTTCCTACTATGCTTAGTTGTAAATGTTTACTTTACATAACTAGATACAATATTAATTGTGCCGAAAAGTCGGTCTAAGATGTGAGGACTAATAGAAAGGTACTAATTCAGTTATTGAATTTAAATTTTAACAAGAATCTTAAAATACATTTAATAAAAGATATGAAAGTTTTAAAACTTTGTTCAACATTGTGGAACAAAGGTCTACAATTTATTGTTTGTTCTTTTAAAAATTGTTTTGACCGTAATTTATTGTTTTTATTTTACATTTCAGTACTGTGTGGTAGATAGGGCCTGGATAGGTGTAACGTAAGCTTTCGTGGTGCTAAGAACTGATGTGCTAGGGCGTTATTAGAATTATGATTTAATGTCCCCTTGTGAATTGACAGAACATTGTTCTACGATTGTTCTTGATGGTTTGCGAGATGAAGGTAACACGCTTAATGGAAGGAAGACTGATTGATGTACTGATGACCACTTTCTTAAAACAGTAAATATTAATTTCGCTTCCCTAAACGTTCTATTTTTAGCGAAATTATTTTTGCATGTATCCAAACTATATCTGTTGTGCTATTTCATTGTTCCAATAAAATTTATTTACTGTTCCTACATTTTAGGGCATTGTTAAATTCTAAACTTTGTTAAAATTTCAAAGCTTTTCGCGACGTTTTATTATTAATAAAATGTAAAACGTTTAATAATTTAAATAATGATGTACGTCCTTACGTGGATCCTTAGGTATTTGTAACGATTATTGTATTATGTAAATTAAATTAAAATATGAATTAAACAACTCCATTAATTGTATCAGTCATCACTATTCCCTATTCAGCGTGTTTGGTGGAAGTGTGAGAGTCATTAAAGTAATAAAAAAATATTTCAAAATGTTACCGAGACTTTTATTTTAGCTGTAATTTTCAAAAACATAACCTTGTTTGGAAATGAGAAGTACTTTTCTATTTGTGGTTTCAAGATATCTCTTACTGTGATCAGTTTATTTGTTTATTTATACGTTTTTAAAACACCAATTGTCTTTTAACTATAATAACCAATAGTTATTTAAAAAAACGATTATTAAGATTGGTATTAAATAAAAATCTGTAATTATAGGCTAAACTTTGTACTGTTTTTACTCCAAAAGTACTTAGGATTTTAATGCCTATACGATAAAATCGCATCACACTTAAAATAATTAACTGAGAAACACAACAACGCTATTAAGTAATATATTAAGAATTGAATTATACATGTAAGCAAATTTTACGAGATTGAATAAAATTATTGTTCATAAGGCGCGTCCAGAGTTTGAGAAAAAAAAAGTATCTCAAATACGTTGACAAAAAATCTCCCTAGACGAAATACTTAGCTGTATTTACAAAGGTGTAAGTTTTGCGTTAGTGACAAATTAAATAGGTGTAAATAAAAAAAAATAAGTTTTAATGCTAAACGCATTAAAACTTTTTTTTTATATAGCGTCCTCAAATATATTGCCGCACATTCTTTGCCCTTTTAGGAAATTATTCGGCTTGCCCTATAGATTGGGTCCTACTTATCCCAGGGTTTTAGCAACCATCTCCTGTAATCAGACGACCCGCGTAGCGAAGCGGTCACCATACCGGTCTGATACGCCGTGGGTTCTAGTGTCGATTCCCGGCCAAACAGTTTTAATGGCAAATTTAGCTTTCTGCTATTGTGCAGGGTGTTTGTGTATTCGTCTTTGTCAACGGTAGTAACGACGCAGGAGAAAATCCTAGTGTGAGGCTGTGAGTGTAGAAAACGTTATTTATTTATCTAATCAGACTACATGCGATTTGATACATACATTTTCGCCTCTTACAGTTAGACAACTATTCTCTGAAGGATGTTATACACTGAAAGGGTTGCAATAACAAAACAACTTTCAAACATGCATACATTTTATTGTCACGATTCATATTTAACATTATGTACAAGTTTTGGAATGATTACAGTAACATTTATATAAACACAATATTTATAAAGACTTATAGAATCACATCTATGTAACATTGGACTTGTAAAGGCTAAGATATGGTAGGTTAGAATAAACTTATAGGATGTAGGATTTACGTATAGGATTTTTGGAAGCCAGCTGACTTAAATATTAGGTAAACATCTTAGTCCAGGAGTTGCAACGCAAGAAGTTACTTACAGCTGTCCACGGCAATAACCACTTAGCATCAGGTAGATTAGATGCTTCATTAATACTTGAATGTTATATAATAAAAAATAAAATCAACTAGTATATCTACACATTTTTAGCAAGAGTTATCGGACTTTTCTTTTCATGTTTTTGGATTATTGATCTTTCTTCTATTGATCTACAATAAACATTCCCATGTAGAAGGAATAATATTAAGATTTCTTCAATTATAAGAAGTGCTTTGCTTTTTTGCTGCATTACCTCGAAACATCGTCAAATACTAAAGCAAAAGAAGGAATGAAATACATTTTAGCTTAAGACTATATTTTTGGTATAACTGATACATAATATACTAAAAATATAGATAGATACACAAAAATATAGATATCTTCAATAAAAATAGTTTCACAAAGATAAAGCTTTCTTCATTATGATAATGTTAAAAATTGGATACACAAAATTGTATGATAATTTCATAAATTTCAAATTAATACATATTATATTTATCTTTAAACATACAAAAGTATTTGTTCGTAATTATTTATAAAACAGGACTAGACTGCACAAAGCATAAATTAATTTATCGCTAATTTAAAGATAGAAATAAATAGAACCAAATATTAAAACATGTAACTCAACAAAATGTAACTCAAAATTAAACTAAGCTATAACTTTGATATGATATAATAATATTTCTTCATTACAATGGCATTTCAAATGCATTCAACTTTACGTTTTTGGCCTTTAGTGAAAACCAAAAATGTTTAGGGCTAAGCTATGGATTCATGCCTGATTTTTATTACTTATCTTGGAATAGCTTGCTCTAGTGTAGTAATTTTCAATAGTTTTCATGACACGACCCTAGTATCAAACATTTTTCGCGTAACATAACTAGTATCAAAAAACACTGTTCTAATGGGCTCGAAATGGGCTCAACAACGCTGTTTTATATAGAAGGGTGGATGCGAAATAATGATTGCAACCGGTTTAGCTAAAACATTTTCATAGCACCTCTTACTCAGGTTAGTTTCGCTCGAAGCTTAGCTTTTGTATTACATTTCTAGTACGCACCCTTAAAGCCAAAATAGATTAAAAGCGACTTTAAAAAAACTTGTGTGTTCAGATTTGAAGGAGTTTATTAAAGCGCTATGCTTATTAAAGATACGTTTGTGTTTATGTTTGTCATTTTCTAGCAAGTAATCATCACTTTAATTCGTTAAACGGCAGATGTCATTAAGTGTACTTCTAAGTGTTTATGTCAAATTGCCAAATTTTTAAAATTGGTCCCTTTCGACTTTCGACCAGTCTCTTACAGATGATTTACAGATGATTTTACTTCACTTTGTATGTATAGTTTAAGTGCTTATTGCGAGAGAAAAAAAAATGAATGTATTTTACTGCACGATATGTAGGTACCATTATAATTGCTACTTCATTTAATTTTTTTATGTATTTTAAGGCACAAACATCAATGCCCTCGGCGCTTTGGTATACAATCCCAACAAAAAATAAGAAATGGTCAGTTCCTGTTTAAGCAATAACTTCAATTATAGTATACTGTACTGTACTGTACTTCATGGAACCGTATAAAAGTTTGCACCTATTTTCGTAATAGGAAACTGACAGATTTTCCTCAGGCGATAACTATAATTGTACTAAATTGTACTTAATGGAATTGCATAAAAGTTTTGTACAATTCCTTCTCAAGCGATAACTTCAATTGTACTAAATTGTACTCAATGGAATGGCATAAAAAAATTCAATTATCCTTTACATCTAAAACCTCATGTCGTCTGGTTTTCTCAGGAAGTATGCGACCTTGTCTGTTGGCACTTTGTATTCATGCATCCAGCGATTGCCCTTCCTCAGAGAGCCGTCGATACCGTCTTGCCAAAGCCCCGCTGGTAAGTAAACTGGAAACATTTTAATTAATTATATTACACGTATCGGTCTTGAGACTTATAAGGCAAAGTACTGGAGCATTTTCTATTGCCCATGTAAATAACAATAGGTACAAATATAAAACATTTTTTTTTTAAATATAATATTGAAGTAGCAAACGAGCATGCAGTCCATCTGATGGTAAGTGGTCACTGCCGCCCATGGA
>DWLI01000990.1:0-17469 GCA_018249915.1 Cecropterus dorantes dorantes | reverse complement strand
GTGGCAGAGCGGTCACCATACCGGTCTGACGTGCAGTGGGTTCCGGGTTCGATTCCCGGCCAGACAGACATCTGAATGATGAATTTTGAATTCTGTTCTGGGTCTGGGTGTTTATGTATTCGTCTTTGTGTGTCCATGGCACCCGCGACACAGGAGAAATTTCTAGTGCGGGGCTATGAGTGTAGAAAGCGTGAGTAACATAATACTCAATGTTTGTAGTATACCTTAATACTTGTTGTATACGAAGCGATCATCCAATTCCCACGAAAAGCAAGGCATCTGTGATCGACTCCATATATGGTTCAGCCAGGTAAGTACCTCCGCCATTCCTATTTTTGGAGTGAAGTAGTTCTTGCGTTTAATTATCGGTAGGAGGGTGTGGCGGCCGGCTCACTTACATATGAGGAGACCATCTTAGTCCTCAGGATTAGTTCTCTGGGATTAACATCAAACAGAACCCCTGTTTTATATATCAGTAGAGTAGGTTACAAATGTCTACGGATGGCAATGACCACTTATTGGTGGACTGCATGCTTGTTTCGACACCTGAATTTTATTTATAAATAAAAAAATATGTTGGTAACAGTAAAAGTATTAAGCTTGTAAAGATTGATAACAATGGCCAATGCTACATGTCCCTCGTTTGATAACACTGATATCTAAGCGTGATATACTTAAGAAAATATTTGTTCCCGCGTGTAGGATTAAAAGTTAAGCCTTATCTGCGAACATGAGTAGATAGTGTCATGATAGCAAATAACTGTTAAAATTTGGCAAAAATATGTTGTAATTCTCTTGCAAACTTGTTTTTAAAGGTGCTCATGTATGATAAATATTTGCTCAAGTCATAAGTCAAAATGATAACTTAGTTGTGTGCCTATCTGTCTGACTTTACACCCTTGCATGTTATGAATGAAATGATAGATGATAATTAATACAATGTTTACGTTACGTAAGATCACGGTTCATTAGCAAATATAGTTACGCAATGGTAAATGCTTTATTAATTAACTTCTTCATAGTTAGTATGTGGCTTGGCTGTGTTTCGAAGTTGTAGTATGAAAGGACTGATTGCGATAGGCAGCTAGATAAATAGGGATATACGAGTAGACAGCGGCGTATCCCTTTGAAGTAATTCACCTACTACCGATCACTAACACGATCAGCCGAGCGGTGCCTACGGCGAAATTACCTGTCTGTAGTAGTGGACTTAATCCTAATCACTCTGCTACGTCACGTCTATATTACAGAATAATGCTCGGTAGCACCTTCACAATCTACCTACAAGAAGTTCTAGCATATTTCGTACAGATTCCGAATTATTTGCATAGTGGTAGAACTTGTGACTAATGTGAAGCAATTCTTGCGTTTCAGTGTAATTATGTGGTTATAGGCTCGCATTCATATGTGGCGAGCATCTCAGACATCAGGAGAACTAACGCATCTGTGATTAACTTCAGATATAACATGTTTTGTATTAATATCGTACCTGCTTACAGGTGTCCATCAGCGGCAGTAAGCACAGTAGACTGCCTGTTCGTTTGCTACTTCAATTGAATAAATTCTCCGCTGTTTCTCTGAAGCCTACTAAGTCGCTAGCACTGCAGCTGTACACAAACGTTTACAATCGCACGTTTATTCCGGTTCACTGGAAATAGTTATGGTTCTGCTGGAGTTCTTATTGCCCGAACGTGTCGCCCGGCGTGCCACGCCGTTCTACCATTCCACATTAGCCACGTTCGCGGAATATGCGATTGAGTTATTGCGAATAGTTTCAGCTCGAAGCTAGTAAATTCATTGAGTAATAGCTGGAATTGTAGACGTCAAAGTGCATTGACAGGTGTTACAAAATTGAATGGTTTAGGGAAAGGATTTTTAATAGATTTGCTATTTATATTTAACAAAGTCTGCGATTTGACTTCGACGCTACCAATACTTCAACTTTATAGTAACATTGTACCTATTGTGTAGTTTTTTGGTAAGTAAAGCGTGTATTCTACCACGTGTGATTTATAATGTTGGTTGTGGTGTAATAGTAGCTGGTTATATAGAATTAGCGGCATTAATCTCATTATATCAGCTTACATCTGTCCTTTTTACCTAATTCTATGTAGTTACTTAATTGTGTTTGTGTATATATATAGTCTTCGTACTACCTAGTTACCAAGCAATCAGGAAGGTGGAAGAAAGAACTTCAATATTTCAATTGCTTGCTGAGTCCCGCAATTTCACTTAACTTTAGAAATTTAATATAATTTTAAATTGTAAGAACATTAGGTTAGTAGTAGATAATTAATAGATAAATTAAGCCTAAATGTTATTTCAAGATACTGATTGTAAATATACTTTTCAATTCTTAAAATTTTATTCGGTAGTTTTTTTTGAAGCACTATCCAACACAGACAAAATTTAAAAAAAAATCGAATCTTCTATTAAGCATTATTTCAACCCCTGAAAATTTTTGGAAATGTGATATACAGACAAGCAGAACTTTTTCTCCTTATACGAATGGATTGTAATCGATCATTGTTCTTATAAGCTTCGCTTACTTTTAGGTTCTTACATCCAGATTAAATGAAGCAGAACTTTTGGTAATATGATTTGCGGCTTTGACTGCTAATAATACAATTGTTTAGGTCAATGGCCAGGGTGTGATCCGATCCTCGCGTTACACTCAATTTTTGACAGCATTCGTCATGGTCTATAAGCAATATAAGCATGGTTATGAAAATTATACTAAATTTCAACATTGCATTGTTACACTTAAAATTAATTGCTAGAAAACAGGAAATGAAATTGTTTTTAATCAGATTGAAGTAGTTAACGAAGAGTCCGTCTGATGGTAAGTGGTCACCGCCCATGGAATGGGGAAGCAACTTTATATAGAATATGGGTTTTATCTGACATCGAATATAGACTATACTAGTTCCACCACCTTGCAAAAATACTGTTACTAGAGAGTTTAAAACAAGTTTAAACTGCAAAACGCGAAGGAAAGAACACGTACAGTGTAATTGAATTCAATTTTGTAACTAATCGAATAGTGCCTTTTTATATGTAACATAAGCGACGTTCAATTTAGTTCTCAGGAGATAACTGTAGCAGTGAATCGTGTTCTTGATGAATCACAGATCAAAGTGTCAATAAAACACTAAGCCCATAACCTCACAGACATGCAAAATATTGAATCCATGGCATAGTTTTGGTTTGGTCATTGCGTCACGTCGTAAAGTGAATTGTCGCGTTATTTTCGATGCAGAATGTTCGTGTTTTCTGGTTAATAATTTGGTGTTGATATATTTACAAGCGACGTAGGAGTTGAAGGACGTGTTTTGCTGCTCCCGCTGACAGATCCAGCTGTCACGCCGGCCAGCGTTCCGGCATATATTTGTATTCGCGGAGGTTGACGCCCGATCACTTGGCGAGAGGCCAACTGATTAAAAGCTTATAGACTTGTCGCTTGGCGCGAGGTGTGAGTTTCGGCGATTATTGTTTGAGTTTCGAGATTACAGCTACCAGCTATGCATAATACGCTGTAGTCAGAAATAACACTGTTGTATTCAAGTTAATCGAGCCGTATTAATATATTTAACATTTCTTATTTTAGCATCATAAGCGGGGCCCGCGATTTCGTGGTTATAACATATAACCTTTATTAAACAACAAACATTTAACCTTTATTAAACTCCCATAGGATTTAGATATCTAATATCGACAATGATTCTCTTCGTGTCTAAATCATGAAATAAACCCACTGTCTAAATTTTATATAAGTTTCACTAAACGCTGATGTAATTATCCTAAGGAGAAGGGATTACTTTTAGTAATAAATTGTTTTCTATTAGATATTTTTTTGTATTTTTTCCAAGCTATATTATATACATATATGTAAGATATACATGTAAGACACATGATTTGGCATAAACGAACCCGGATCCTGGGGTCGGTCTTGGTTACAGGCACTGCAGCTGTCGCTTATAGCTTGAACCGCCGGTTGCCACAGTTACAGCTAATGAAAATACGTACGATGGCACGTGCCCGCTGCAATCAAAACAGGAGCTGTCGGCCGCGACGTCCAGATACACGGCGATACAATGCGTTCGCTCCGGAGGCAATTGGATCGTTATTGGATAAGTGCGGAGAAGCGTGAACATTGATTACGATTTACTTGAGAACTGAAGATGTTCTCGTTAAGAATGGTGGCTTTTTAGATTTTTTGTTATATAGTAAAACAAACGAGCATACAGTCCACCTGATAGAAAGTGGCTACTGGCGCTCATGGATATCTGCGTTTGACTGCAATAAGATTACCTGAAGTTTGAGGTAGACTATGTCCTCCTAAGGTAGACTACGTATTCCTAAGGTCTAAATCTTAGATATGATACGAGTATGTATCTATATGTAAGTATGGCGCCCTTACAACATTCTTCAAAATAGAAGAGTCGAACAAAAGGTATTTTTGATATCATTTTATGAATTTTTTTAATTGGGAAAGAAAATATTTACAGGAATTAGTGTTGTAAACAAGCAAGATAATAAACTGCTGATAAAAATACTGATTTAGAATGGGATAGGACCGGAGATATCCAGTATAATCCAAGTTTATCTCACATGCGATGCTGCTAATGATGCGTTCTTTGGAAATTTCAAACAGCCATTGTAAGCTCAGGATGGTGATTGGTGAAGACGCGAAGATTAAATTAGTACCTACATGTTCTAAGGATTTCACATGCAAAGTGTTAATTAAGGCCTAATTTCTGTAGAGCTGATAATCACAGATTAGCAAGATGTAGGTATCTTTCAAGTACAAAGGAAAGCCGACTCGAAAATCAAAACAAGCGACTTACATCGTCCTTGTTTCTGGCTAGATTAGTACGGAGGTGTCAGAAGGGCTTAGATAAGTAATAATTGAACACGGATTTCTTTCGGATAAACCCTGTCCAAGGTCTACGGCTGAAGCTGATAATTTGATCGATTGCGGTCATCATGTGTATCTAATTCAAAGCTTAATTAGGTTAATTATTTTGAACTTACAATAATAGGTGTCGTGTGTGCAGATTCATATAGGCAAACGTGTATTAGTGGGCAATGCCTCTGAGAACAATTTGAATAAGGTCACTTACCGCTCGCCAGCGAAACGGGGCCACAAAACAAATGCTTTAAGCGTCATTCGCTCTTCGCTACAAGCGCGCTTGATAATTTTGTCAAATTTTACGACAAATTGCAGTAAAAATGAGATCAGTCATACATTTGTTTTTATCGCTCAACGCTTATGCTTTCCGGGTAGGGCGAATGATGCTTGAGCGATTGTTTAGTGGCCCTTGCGTTACTCTTATTGAATCGACATTGGTGGTCCATGACGGTATTGTTTTAGGTTGTCGAAGATGCAATAAATGAAATACTTTGGAGCTAAATTAAAAACTAGGTTACACTTAGGCTCTGAAAGCACTTTTTACTTTTTTATAACTTTCAAAAGAGATAATAATTACGACCTCATTACTGTTTAAAAGAAAAGTAAACGCTAACTTCTACGTTACATATTTACTGAAAAAACAAATAACCTAGTTTTCAAAAACGCTGGCGTGAGAAACCTCAATCTAGGAAACAAACAAAAAAATACAGAAAAAATGGTATTCGCTCGGTAAGCGCGAAAGATGTATACAGTGTTGTTGTTTTCGTGTTTAAAGCAATTATACATTGTACCCCGCACTCGGCTGTAATAGTGTGAAAATTATTGTTATTTGCGGTCCCCGCGGCCCGCTTCGCAAATCGCGACGACCCGTCGTAACCGTGCGCATGATTTGTCGCACGACGCGCCGTTTGTCGTGTCCACATTTTCCTGGTGTTTAAAGCGTTTGGATAATGTGAAAGCTCCTTTATATAGTATTAGTAATGCATGTCATAGAGAAGTTGTCTTATTTAAAAATGACAAACAGATTCTCAAATACGTTTTTTATATATTTACGTGTACCTATTTAAATTTCGTACAGCGTGTTTTATAGGGTACCAGCTGCTGCTAAACTTATGTTTGAAAATAGTCTTATATATCTATAAGAGCTTAATATAGTCAATGGATGAGAAATGAAAAAACGTGTATAATAAATATTCAAAAGTATCTACTTTGAATTCATAATCAAAAAGTATAAGGAGAGGACGTTTTTTTTAAACTTAGTTACCTTTATTTTTATATCAATAACTACAAAATCACTACTGCTGTTCGTTCGTCCATTTAAACTAAATCAAAATATAATGAAATACCGCTTTGTATATTCATAACACTAAGAATTTGTTCTGTGTCGTGGGAGTCATAGACACACATAGACGAATACACAAACACTTAGACCCAGACAATGTTAATTTACCATTCGAATATCTGTCTAGCCGGCCGGGGATCGAACCCGAATCCCTTTAAATTGCTCTAAGCACGCGTATATTTCTGGTTTTAGATTTAAAAGAAACAAATACGCTTACGTAAAAGATCTAAATATTCCTTTTCAGAGTGTCCGGCGTTACGCGCTTACTTCAAAGTATGTGTAATCACGTCTTGTCTCACACTTGTGGGTGTGGGTGTGTGTGTGTGGGTGCGACGGTGGCGACACCGGCGATGGCGAGAGAACAAACAGCGCTGAATGGACATGCCGTTTGCGAGTCAACGACATCTACCCTCCGGCGGATCATGGCGGCCGCGCTAGGCTAACCTGACGGAATTATTTCTACATGACATCTTGTTCAATGGGAACACTACTATAATACGCATATAAGTACATATTTATATTACAAGCTGATTGTTTTTTACATCAGCGAGTAATGTATTCGTTTTATTGTTTTGTCTATGGTATTCAAATAAATTTGATACTTTATTATTATTTCTACTTTCTTGACGGAATAATGTACTTTTGTTGTACATCAGGATTTTGTATAATTAAAGTAATTTGCATAAATACACATAAATCAGGTACCGCGATTTGAAAGTAAAGTTGTTAATTTCTTGCCATACTAATTGTAAGAATTGTACAATGTCGAATTAGTAAAATTAGAAATCTTTAATATCTATTATTTGATATAGGTGTAATGAAAAAACAAATGTGATGTTATACGAGTTGTGCCGAATTTCACAGAAGGCACGGAATTAGAATGTCGGTCTATTTGTTCTGATTGACATTAGGAACAGTTGATTGATTTTGATGTGATTTCAAAGGTGATCTAGACGAGTTTAGGTTACTTTTTCAGTATAAAAGGACTTATTTTTAGACTGCACCCTTTAATACACAAATAATACATAAAATCTACAAAACCTTTTGTTGTTAAAATAATTGTATGCATACTTGAATGTTTCTAACTTCCTAAAAATAAAAGATTCAAAACTCATTCTGTACGGGCTAATGTTCTGCTGATTGCAATGGTATAAGTATGCAGGGAAGAATGAGAATCTTTTGTTTTCTTCTGAACATGCATTGTTTCATCCAAACAAGGAGTACGGTTAAATATTTCACGGTTTAATATAAAACGGAGTTAATCACCGGAGTGATTCAGATTTTCCGATGCGTCGAAAACTGAAGCAAGCTGAATACATTTATTGAAAGTCGAAAGGTTTTACGTTTATCGTTTAAATCTGTGTGTGAATGGTACGTGTTGATTGCTGGGGTTTGTTTAACGTAATGGAAACGCAGACAAGCTCATGTCTCCCCATTGATAGCTACTTACTGCCCCAGGATTGCGGCCACATCCCGACATACCTATTTCTTTCTATTGTTTTCTTTTCTACATTTAATCATTAGTCAAGTTCTTGATCACCGCACAAGAACTACCATAGGTAAACGTTTATGTATACAATAAAAACTTATTTATATTTAAAAGAATTAAACTGTCAACTATAAAAAGAAGAACTATAACCACAAATGAGAGTATGTGTGTGTCATTTCTTTAGCATATGGTGCTGCGGGCGACAACCATTGCAACCAACAACCACATAAGTTTTACCGGACCTTATAATATACTCGTATTCTAATCTCTATTTTAATATATTGCATGATTGTAGTACTTCTTTTCTCTTTTCAATTTAAGCAGTTCGTCTTTTGTGTTTAAAATATTTGTTTGTTAATCACCATTGTGAGGACATGGATTATTATATCGATTTTAAAGCAACTTTGGTCCTTTTTGGTTTGGCTCTATTATAGGCGATTACGGGTTTTTTTGTATTATTATTATCCTGTCTGCAATTAGTCTGTCCTTATTGTTCACCGTTGTGTAGTCGCGGGGCGGGGCGCGGTATTGAAGGCCGAGTGGTAATCAAACGTATTATAATTGATATGATTTGCAGTCACGGGCAAAGGGGTCTTCATTGCATTAAAGGGGAGCACCGGTGGATGAAGGTAGATCGAAAGTGAAATGGGGACCCACTGCTCTTTGACGAAAGTAATATTATTTTTTTAATGTTACTTTCGTTCAGTTGGTAGAATATTTTTTATTTCAAGTTTTTTTTTAAATATGTTTGCATACGTAATAAAAAATAAAGGTAAAGTATTATAATTACATATTACCTATTTAAGTATTGACGAGTGTGCTTTTTCAGTAAATAATTAAGCATATTAATACCTATTTGTCCATTAAAAATTAGTTGGGACGTTTTCATCGATTGACTTATAAGGTATTGTTATAGTTGTTTAAAAAAACAATGAAGTAACATAGATAAACTAAAAAGCCCTTAATGCCGTTCATCATTTTCACACACATGCATTATTATTCATCATTACATTTAGATAGTTGTAAAATTTATTTTTCTAAATTATAAAAAAAACAATAATAACAAATTTATATATAGTATAATTAGATAGCCAAAACCATAGACAAAACTTATCACTATGATCTATATAGAAAATTTTATTCAAAGAAATGGTCTGATAAGGAAATCTAATTGATTCACATAAAAGGCTGTATAGTTCAATTGAATTTATAAAGTTGTCGACGAAGCTATATTAGAAACCAGTGAATGTGGACTGCAGTGTCGGCGTTCTTGTCCAATTATGATTGGTTTATGGGTCACCAGTCGACCACTTTTTGTGGCATTTATCGGTTGGCCTGCATTGCTTTTTTATCAAAAGTGGTTACTGTGCGAACCGTACTATACGTCTTAAATTAGTGTTTTTGGCCTAGACTTATACTTTTTGACTATAGTTTCCTTAATCCATTACGGTCCTAATTATTGCTACGGGATTTTTCTAGAACAATATGTCATAAGGTGTTTTTAAAGAACTGAAGATTTAGTGGCTGTAGGGTGCTTGACGAAGTTTTTTTACAACGTCAAAGCAAGGGATTATTTTTAATACTCGATTCGAATCACGGACCCTTAAAGATAGGCCGAATCTCAAACCACTAGCTACTATACTATAAATAAACTGTACTGAGAGGTACAAGATAATTGAGAATTTAAACAGTAAAATTACTTTTAACGGATAGTATCACATGTTATTGTATTTCTTGTAATTTTAAGTAAAACAATTAGTGAAAGTGCTTAATAATAAAAGCTTTTTGTATAGGTTAATGATGTCAAAAATACATCGTGACTGATTATACCGTACGTTATTTTATTATATAACTTTAAGGCTACCTTATTATCAAGAAACGGAGTCCTTAAATAACACGAAATCTTCATTTTCATTAACTATCCGCTTATATTAAAGCAGTCTGTTTCAGAAGGAAGTCAGTGAAAGAGTTGTAATGAGTGGCATTCAGCTCCTCCTCGCCGTCACGACGTAAACGTTAACATTTTACGTTGAAACGCACCTTTGAGGATTTCGGCTACCTACAGACGTATTTAACTAAATGAAGACCCGCAATTTGCCGTCTTAACCACTGAACTTAGTTTTAGAATATTGTTCTGAATTTTGGTTGGAAATAGTACGAGTTGGCTTTATTTGAATCAGTGATCTTAATACGAGTTTATTTTGTTATATTGAAACTGTAATTGTTAAAACAATATACGATGTATAAACGAATATTTAAATATATGTACATTGCACGTACAGTATATACATTGGAATTTACATTGCACGCTTATGTTTCCGATTTAAGCCATACTTTGCAATGTACTTTGAAATGACATGTGAAAACGTAAGCAATGAAATTATTTATTATAGCATTTTAAGGCAAAGTAATAAACTTGTACTAATGACACAGCCTTTAATGTAACTTTCGTTCAGTCAGCAAAAATTTACCAGGTGGTACAACCAGTGTAGTTCAACCGGGGAAGGACCACCGCCACACCTATTTCTAGTGTGTAGCAGTTTTTGTGTGAGGTGGAAGGTTGTGGTTGCCGGCTAATATGCGAGGCGACCATCTTAGACTTCGGGAGTAGCAGCACATCTGTGATGGATTTTATATAGAACCCCTGTTATATATGAGGTTGCTTACATATGTATTTAATTTTTCAAAATAAGTTATTTGGTCCTTGACATCCTTAAAACAAGCATAATTTCTTAACATAAATATATAAGGTATATATCTTACAGATCCCTACATAGGTTTTAGATATATTTTCTTAACAGTGCAATGTTTATCCTAATTAAAACAAGGATCGTTAATACATGTATTAGCGTAGTTCATTATACGGCAATTAATTTTACATAGAACAATCTACACGTACAGCTAGACAGCATGAACTCGCTAATTTCCCATACATTCGTAGGTATGTAATATGTACCTACGGCATTGGTACTCAACCATTTTATATAATTTACGAAAAGCCAACAAGTTAAGTAATACTCGTATACCGGGACCATTCCAGTATACCTTACAATCATATTTTCAATGATTTACCTATATGTATGAATAATATTTTCATGATTATTCATTTTAAACAAAGAAAGCCATAGATTAATTTAATTAAAAAAATACATTCAAATTATTTCCTTTAGTACAGAATAAAAATAACTAAAATATACATATGCTCCTATACATACTACAAAGAAAGAGACAAACTGCTCGATTTTAGTTGAGGTCGGATTACAAGTCGTTGGTAGTAGGGAAGAACTAATATCGTAACTTACAATTTGTAAATATCCTCTAAAATAAATAAATTTATGACACGGATCTTATTTAAAAAAAAAATGCGACCCCCTTAACAAGATAGCTCAGGTTGAGAAGCGATGGTACGATATATGGTGCAGTGTCCGAGATTAGCACACGCGATACTAATCACGTAGCTAATGCAACACAGGAATAGCCGGGTGACTCATTAGATAACGCACAATGGACCGCTTGCCCGCATCTCGTGGAAACTTACATAACAAAATAATGAATCGTTCATTATCATGAGCTGATTGTAATTGTAGCCGTGGCTTTAGATTTTGGATCGCTCGCATCTCAGGCATAAATCTCAGATTTTTCGAAGTATGTGTATATTAGAAGGGACTTTAAATTATGATATATGTTCAACAATAAAATGCTCGTAAATGTATTTAGATCTATCATTACACGTGCCCAACTTAGAAGATCCCGCATTGTCATTTGGAAAAGGCAAAAGAATCCATCCCAAAATATAAAATTAATACTACTTATAATAATACAAATGAAAGCAAGTGTCCATCGCCCTATGTTTTTATACGAAGATTTTTCTAACAATACAAGAAAAAATATATGAAGGCCATTACTTTTCGAATTGATAAACAAAATTCAACAGTAACTTGTGTCTACTAACATTTATCAATTTGTGTATAAATAAAGGCAGCATTAGGCGTGCGACGGTCACTCACTAGACAAGTTATCAATTTCAAAAGGCTTCATTATGTGAGTGAATATAACTTTTATTAGTAGCCAGCTTGTTTACACTTTAATCAAAGTGTTCGAGATTGGTTTGAGGGCTGAAATTGGCAATCAGGCGCGATTCTCCGGGCGGGACGCACAAAACGTTAATTTGGGTGAATCTTCCTCTAACCTCATCACGAGGTCAACATTTTCTCGACAATTTTCCGGTTGACAAATCAAACTTGCCTTCGAGACTTCAAGCGTAAATAACATTAGGCTAAAGGTTTGTTTTCCTTCCAGATAATATACTAATGCGTCGTTTTAAATTGATGACTTGTTTTTGCGTCTATAAAATTACCTCCCTATGTTTATAAAAATGATCCATTTTTTGCAAAAATAAAAACCCACCTGTAATAAACAGAACAAAAACGAAGCCTCGTCGTAAAAGGAGTCGGTGCGGAATTGCAACTATGCATTTACAGTAGTAACAAAGCATTAAAACAACGCCGAGGATTTGCTAAAATGTGCATTTTCAAAGTAATCAAATTAGGACAAAGTTATAACATCGCAAAATTTATATACAATCTACTTCCAACGAATGTTATTAATGCGAAAATCTGTGAGAATGTAGCTGTGTTTGTTAATCTTTAACTACTGATTGGATTTAGATAACATTTTGCACATATATAGTTTATCGCCTGGATTAACACATAGGATACTTTATACCTTGGTACATGACCTAAGCGGGTGAGGCCGCGAGAAAGAGGTAGAGGTAGTAGTACATAAATTAAACGTGTTTAGAAACCATTAAGTGATTGTAGGCAATAATTAACTCTGATGGCTGATGTTGGGATGACCGAACAATAATGTTAATTTGGATGAATCCTGCTAACCTTATCGCGAGATACGGAGGTCAACGTTTTCTTGCTAGCAATTTTCCGCTTGACAAATCAAACTTGCGTTCAGATTCAAGGCACAAGCGCTCGAGTGAGAAATTATGCGAACTTCATAAAACTTCGCTCGTAGGAATCGTAGGTCTTTTGCTAAACTTGGTACTGGAATAATAGGAATGCCTTTGTCGCTAAACTCGAGAAATTTCAACTTACGCTCCTCATAACCGCTGGGCGCCGTATTTCAGTATTCCACTGGTTTTGCACCGCAATAATTCAGCATGTACCTTCAAGTTTGGCCTTTGATTAAAAGACACGTGAGTTGAGATGTTTCTTTTGTAAGTAAATATTTACATATTTTAGCAACCTGGTAATGAGTTTTCTACATAGTTGTGTTTGAAATCTTCATTCATTGTGATCGGCTTAAAGAGTCTAATCAAAATAAACTAATCAATGAAAATGTTATAAGTGGAGTGAAGTGATTAAATAAATAACATTTACAATGTAAACTTGAAAAGTACATGATGTAAATTAAAGTGCCTCCTCGAGATTGGTTTGCGCTTTCAGAGAGATAAGATTTGTAGAGAAGAATTAACTTGAACGGCCTTCTATAATTCGTTTTAAATTTTATGCGCGGATTTTTTTTTAATGTCATATATAATTTACTTTGTGCTAAAAGGCAATGAATAGATAACTTACGGGAATTATTCCCTATAAAAATCAAAACGGCTTTCGTAATCATAATTCTCATACTAGAATCCTCTGGGGATAGACACAAACGCTGACGACTTCTTTACAACCCAAATCTAGGAGGAAATCTAAACCTACCATCGAGATATCTATTTGGGGTTTCAGTAAAATAGTAATAGAACTTTATCGCAACAGTCCATCCGTTGGCCGCAAGTTTGGACCCGCAAACAGGGACCGATGGTCGGACGGATAACCCGTCGATCCCGGGATTTCGGCATTCCTTGTTATCCACCTGAGGCATTACGCCTAATTTCTTAGTTAGGAACTTTGGCGGATGGACCTCAAAGTTGTTATTTATAAAGTTCCCCGGCTTATAGAGATTAATTGAAGACCGCCCGTGCGAAGTCCGATGCCATCATTTATACTAATATAAACTTTGAAATTACGATAGTCAGCTTGCAATTCATTGAGAATCCATTAATCCCAATGATACTGTCAGTAAATGGTCTGTAGAATTACAACATATAGGAAAAGTGCCGATACCGTCGACTTTAATCTCAATAAAAACAAAATTCATAACATTCAGATGGATGTGTATATTCAGTAGACGTTTTTTATTTATAATAAATAGTTATTGTCTATGAAATTAAAATTTAAGTACCTATTATGTTTTGTATTCTTAAATGAAAAAGAATTAAAATTCTAATAATAAGAATAGCTTTGTAATAATTAAGTAGTTTTTGCACTCCTACAATAAAATAAATTATTCGCATAAATTTAATGGACGCTAAAGTTTAAGTAAAATTGTAAAACAAAGATTTTTGCCGGAATGGCTTTGTTAGTAATATAAGTTTGTACAGAATTGCCAATTACAGGCAATGACAATAATGAACATTGTGAACAATGAAAGGGACATTCACAAAACTATTTTTACTTAATATAACGCTATAAAATTTAGAAGACCGTAATAAAATTTTACTTATATTTAAAACGTTATTTTGCAACTTTTTGCAAGCGTTCTGATCTTTGTTCCTTTCCGGACTTCTATGGAGTGGGTACCTGATCTTCGGCTTTTAGTTAAATATGAAAATATTGTGGCAAGCATTAAGCTACGCGGTTCGAAACGGCCCACTTTTGTCAAAAGAAATATTTTGAGCCAAACATTTCATGTTAAGCTGAAAACATTTTTGTATTCCGTAAAATTCAGCAAGAAATATGACAAAAGACGACAGCGGGACAGCTCTTTGTATTGTACTTTAAAATAAAATGTCACTGTGTCAAACTTTGTTAAATGAATGGTGCCGAAGTCGAAAGAAAACATGTGTCTTCACTGTACAATGTAATCATATGAATTACTGTCGAAAGTCAATGACTTTGTCAGCCATCTTTTTTGAAATTAGAATGTATACGTTTTCTGTCACCCAGGAATGCATCCGGTTCATTTATTTTTTAAATTATCAATTGTACAAGTGCCAATTTGTATTCTAAATTTAAATATGGTCATTATGTCCGATTTTAGTGCAGACATTTCATATATTTCTGATACTTAAATATGAAATATATTTGTAAATAAACACACTTTTTCATTATTAACTTGAGTGATTAGCACCTGGCCCTAATATAAAACAAAGTTAAAACAAAGGCAGTTCAAATATCTCGAGGAACGCGAGCAACGTTAGAAATGTCACTCCCTTTTGTTTCGGAACGGGGACCTTTTTTCGTATCGATCCCTCGCAGGTAACCCGGAGCGGATGATTTATTACCAGGCTTGTTTGTTCAAATAATCGATCCCTGGCGAATTTGCCACTACAATACATTATGAGCCCTGGTATTGCGTACTTTAGAGCGGTTTCATATTGCCGTGTGGAACGCATCTCGAACTAATGGTGGTTACAACGAAAATACTCCGACCAGTGTCGGCCCGGAATATTTGGACAATACGCTTGCTAAATTTCGGTCGGAATTTATCGCGCCACTAAATCGCCGCGTCGATGCAAACACATTTTAATTCGTTTTGAATTAAGAACTGTTTACAAAGGCCCACGTAAGATTTGAAAGCGGAATTAGACGGTTGATAATCCGATTCGTTAATGCTTGACAACGGAATTCCATTTTTTAAATGGATTTATTTTGAGAATCTTTGTGAACTTTTGTGATGACGGTACGTCACAATTTCTTTTATGAATATACCATTTTAATACAGTATTTTCTCAATATTATATAGTAGGTATGATTGCGCAGGGGTGTTTTCTGTTAATCAGAATTCGGGGTAGCGTATCAGCTTATAAATATTTCATATATGCATGAGTCATGGTTATCGTGAAATTGCAAAAATCGCCGTGAATTTTATTAACACCAAACTGCCTCTTTTCTTGTTGGGAACTCTTTTTAAAATAATAATGACGCTTTCAAGCAATAGACCCATATAACGATTCTCTATTGAGGATAATACGACACAAAAACAAATGCAAAAGATAATTGCTTTAAGCTTTGCTAGGGATCGAACTCGGAACCCTACGCATGGTAGGCAGACATTGTGACAATGCGGTTATGATAAAGAATCCATTTAAAATACAGGTTGGATGGTAGCCTCCACTTAGACACACATCTTTAGAATTTAGAGCGTTAACTTAAAAGTGTGTTACGACATAATTAATAATTTAAAGTTTAAACAAATGGATTTACGTTCTTCAACTGAATCCAACGGACTGAGACAAGCTCTTTTATATTAAGAAGCACAAAACTGAGGGAATTTTATTAATGGTTGTAGGTAGCAAGGGGAATATTGAGATAGCATACGGGGCTACTCCCCTGTACTCCCCTGTTTCGAAAACGGGGCATTGGCATCGTGTTCCAATGCTAGTCAGAATAGATCTCCGTCCGGAATGAGACCCTGTGCTCCGTGATTAACATTGACATCTCCTGAATTCGTAATATATCCAACGGAATCTCGCTTACGAATCGGAATTACTAATTTAATGTTACATATTCTAGATAGAATGTAACTATTACGAGAAAAATAAACGTATTAATATGTTACTAGGCATTTGTTATTTGACATAAAGTCAAAGTACTTAAATGTGTACAGAAAAATTGGTATTTATGGATATATTAATAATGTTCTATGAATATTGCTTTGGAAATATATAACTGCACATTTTATCATGAAGATTTTTTATTGAATATATTTTACTTTTGTTGTCATTTTACCGTTTACTTAAGTCATGACCTAAACGCAACTTGAAAAATAGCCGTGAATGGTAGGTACTTGAATATGAATAAGTTAATCCGTAAATGTTCTAAACGCGTCAATTTCCAAAAATAATATCCTTTCTCAATGCTGGCATAAATGAAAACGAAACAGATTTGTCAAAAAGTTACCCTCAATCCCTCTATCTCTACAGAAAATAAAAAATACACGCAAATATCATTTCCAAGTGATTTTATTCGCCTCGCGTTTACAGGAATATTGCGTATTCCCGTAAGCTGTTACCCTTTATTTCAAGTCGGTACAAAGAACAAATAGGTAGGCAAACAGCGCAATTGTTGTGCATTGTTAGTGCGCAGTTATTATAAAGAAAAACTTTCAGCGCTCTCGCCTTTTTGGCGCATTCCCACGAAACTTCCCACTTGTAACTACGAACAGTTTGTTTTACATTCGCTCTGCTCAACTTTAACCGTAATCCATCCATTTTTATACACACACTAGTTTAGTTTGATACTAGCTGTGCCTGGTGGTTCCTCCCGTATTATCAGGTATTAACTTTTGTAGAGTACATGGGTTAATATAAAATAAATACCAAATGATTTTTAATTAATTAATTTAAAATGTGGATTGGCATACTTTACTATGACTACGGCTATCCTTGGAACATCATAATATTTTTTTTTAATTACATTTTTTTACGGGGCTTTACACAGTCAAAACTGCAATGTCAAGTCAGCATTTTATTTTAATTCTCCATTTAGTTTGATCTGTCGGATTAACAAAAACATATTTTTGCCGTAATCCCAAACAAAAACAATAACGAGACATAAACGTCATAAAACATAGAAGCTGCTTACACTTTCAATACTTGTTTTTTTTTTTGGGTTTTAGTATCTACCGGTTATATATCATTCAATAAGCGAACAGATTCATTGGTAC
>DWLI01000989.1:0-17472 GCA_018249915.1 Cecropterus dorantes dorantes | reverse complement strand
ATACTCTCCGAAACTACTGGACCGATTTCAAATATTTTGCCATTAGAATCCTACATTATCCCTGATGAACATAGGCTATATTTAATACACGAAAAAATGGGAATCTGCGTGAAAACTATTTAAAGATGGCGACTATTTTTATGTCCCGTACCGAAGCACGAGTGCTTTAACTACTTAGTAACATATAAATATTTATGACATGAATATAATATGCATAAAACTTAACGAAAATATTACGACTTAAAATGAACCATTATTTTCAAATACATTCCTACATACGCCCACACATACATACACACATACGCTCGAAAAACATTACTCCCCTTTTGATGGAGTCGCGTAAAAAATAAAAGTTCTTTACGTCTGTACATGGCATACATATGCAAAACGATAGTGTAGGGCAATGTAAATAAGTAATTATAAACTATCACTTTTAGGGCTTTTGTCTGTCTGTCTGTGTGAAACCAAAACTACTGAATTTAATTTAAATTTTTGAACAATATACCATATCTTGAAATAACATTTTTCTGTATTTCTATATCCATCAAGTTTATCAAAAGTTATAATAGGTCTAATTATTTTTTTAACGCGGTGAAAACCTCATGGATTCCCTTTTGCCCGGGCCAGGTATGTCGGACAAAAAAAAGTCTAATTAAATTAAATTTGTTACATTTTTTAATGCGGGTAAACTGGGGGCACAGCTAGTGTAATTCTGAGTACGCTATACACGTTTTAAACTTCACTATGAATATACATTCAAGATTCTATAGTTTGTGTTTTGTATACATTTTACGGTTGAGTATTATTTGAACTTTCGACCCAAGTTACTCACGGATGACAATGTCCAACAGACACAGTAACGATGCCTGCGAAGAGGTCCAAATACCGCTTGCCTTCGTGGTCAAACAGCCATTGCATGAACCCTTGGTGGAGGAGCAAAGGTTTCTTGTAAATGTCACGGACAGCTGGTGGAAAATTCTCTGACTTTATTGAATCGGTTTGTTTGAATGATGGACCCTGAAAGGTAACATTGATTGATTATTTAATTTTACGTGATAATATTACATAACTATACATAATTATACAGATAATTAATAATTATACAGATAATTATACAGAACTTTTAGTGGAAAATACATTGATGTTGATTCTTTAATGGTAAAGTATAGGGTGAAATATGAATATACGAAATTACGGGGCTATTTCATACAAAAATCTATAGCGACATAAACTAAAATACGTCATGAAATATTAAATAGAGATGAACTCATGAATTATTTTTAATATAGAGGTAAATAGAATTTATTCATTACATTAGATACATATTATTATTATTATATATATGAGCTAGAACCCTCTGTGGTTCAACTCCGGGAATGCTCCACACGTATTTCTGCCTAATAACAGCAGTGTTAAGCGCTGCTGTTTTGGTCTGAAGGATGGTTTCTTAGTCCTTGGGAGTAGCAACGAACTAAAATCTGAGTTTGATTACAGATATCCAAGGGCGATGACGCCAGTTACCATCAGGACTGCTGGTAGATTCCTACATCATTATTAAAAAAAATCAACATATATGTATACAAATAACTACCAACTTACTGCGTATTCCTTGGGTATAAAATCAAGGCGAGGCAACGCAGCCAAAGAGCTAAAACGCCTAGCCATCGCGTTAAATTTAAAAATGTTTATGGAAACCATCACAATTCGTTTATTTTAGTATAAATAACAATAGTTGAAGTATCTCCAGTATTAAGTTAGACCTCTGTTACCACGTTTAGACGATGATACGACAAAATTACAACTGAATATTGGAATAATATGAATATAAATATCAAGCACGCACAATGAGCTATTTACATTATCATACGGCTACAAACTCACTTTAAAATACAACGATAATATTTCGTCATAACTTTTGTAGCTAAAAATATTATATTTTATTAATAATTAACTAATTATTATGAGTTATACCTATCTTCGTATCGTAGGGTAAATAAATTATTTTATAAATCAATCATATAACTTTAACTGAGAAGCTAATAATAAAAGCATGTTATAAATTTTACAATGATTCTATCTGGGAGAGGGAAGGTAGCAGCTTTGGACAACTCAGGTTTATGGGCGTGTATATTTTTATATATGTATATTTTTAATAGGACACCAACAGAAGTGGTAATTACAGTGTATCCTCCCCGTAGAAGCATATTCTGCAGTAGATTTAATATAGGTGACTACACAGCAAGTGACATATTTTCTTTTAACTAAACAATATTCGGAGGTCTTTGGTAAAACAAATAAAATAACGCTTCTATCGACACTCACAAGGACGAATCCACACGCTCAGAGAAATCTTAATTTATTATTTATTATTTAGGTGTCTGTCTAAGCGGGGATTGAACCCGGAAGTCTTTTAAAAAAAAAAATTAAAACCTTTTAAACCCCTATCCTCCCCCTTCCCCGCCACGCGGGTTCATTCAATATGCTTGCCTCATTTCTATTATACCTATTATTATTTTATGCAATCCCGGATTGTATAAACAGTTCTTTATTTCTGTAATCTAGAGTCAAATTGATACTACTTTAAACTTAAATTTGATTATTTTATCAAATCTAAACACTATTATTATGTAACAAAAGGTCATATCATGTAGTTATTACGTTTTAATAGTTACCTACTATCGATAAGATTCGTAGTAGTTACGTCTTAAATTATCTTCGTGAATATATATAATTTCGACACGAAACACATACTTATATATAACTATCTTTGAAAATTATATTGGTGTATTTAAATATATTTAACTTTAAAGGTGGTAGAACTCTTTTTAGCTCGATTCCGGAAGCACCACCGCTACACCTATTTCTGACTAATAATAGCAATATTTAAAAACCGCATATCATGACCACCCGTCACATATCAAAATGATACAGTATTGTTATGCGCTGCTGTGTTCTGGTCACTTAGACCTTAGGCGTAGCATCTGTGGCTAATCTAAAGTAAGACTGATCTTATCTCAGGTTGATTGAAGATATCCATGAGTGGCAGTGGCCACTTACCATCGGATGAACTGCATGCTCGTTTGCCACTTCCATATTCCACTCCAGGGGAGACTGGGGACACTTGTTCCCCCGTTTTGTTTTTTTTCCCACGGAATTTAAGTGACAGTACTAATTATAATAAAAATAGTAAAGCTTGGGAATGCTATCATTCCCAAGCTTTATTATTTTTATTATCGTGTCCTACATATACATTTGAATTGATCCCCCTTCTCTGTAAGACTTCATTCTGGGGTCTCTGCCATATTTGTGGTCACGTTATACCAATACTGAGGAATACGAAAAAAAGTGTTAAATTGTTTTTATAATTGATTTATTTGCTTATATAATTATGACAAACTTAATTCACATGTAAATTTGTCCCAGAAAAAAAATCAACAAACAATGCTCGATATTCTTAACAATATTCTGATTAGAACTACAGGTTTAACTACTCTAAAATTAAAAAGTGTTCACAGAAGCCCCGTTAATATTGTGTACCTAGTCACCCGTAAGGATCAAGTATCCCCAGTCTCCCCTATGTAAAGTATATTGTTGTATACGATTATTGTTTTATTGAACATTAGTGTGCATTTTTTTTTGATTTACTTACAACACGTGCGCGTTGATAGTGATGACTTGCTGCCTAGGATGCATCATCCAGCTATTATTTTATACAAAAAAGAGACCTACTCTAAACTAAAAACAACTACAATATCTTGGAGTATATTAAACCTCTCATAATAGTTTTTCATTCACGTTTTTAAAACATTTCGTTGTGGCGTTATGAAACTCAATCAGAAACCACGAACGGGTAGTACCTATGTAAAAGTGTCAGAACAAGTTTATCTTGATTAATATCCGAGGATGTAGCATCTAAACACCTATTGCTGGCGTATAGCAGTTCTTGAGATTGAGATTTTAATTAATTTCAATACAAAATAAGATTAATTACAATCAATGATGGAATCATATGTTAACTTAAAAGTACCGATGCGTTATTACCTACATCTAAACGCTGAGTTGAGAGATACATATAATAAATAAATAATAATTAACCTAATTAGCTGTCTTAATATTTTAGTAAATAAAAATTGTGAAGTGAAGGCTGTTACGCCGCATAGTCGCAACGTTTAACATTGAAAGGTGAATTTTATTGATTCTGAATTGGCGCGAGTGCTTCAAACACAGATTACTTATCAGATGAAATTATATTACAGATCACAAATATTTGAAAAGCTGAAACAATCATATCGAAAAAAACAATCCGCATATCAGTAGTAAAACAAATGTTGTAATTATCAATAAATAAAAAGATGTCAAAGTAATCGGATACGCGTACAAGAAATGGTCGAAACAGATTTAAGAACTTTTTGTAATACTTATTATTATACAACAACAACAACAACATTAAATAATTTTAGAATATGCATATATTCGTCATTAAATTAATTAAAATAATATTTAACTTAAATATAAAAACAAAACTTAACGTAAAAAAGGATATGGAATTCTTTACCGAAAAGAAGTGAGTTACTTATTTTTTGTTTTTAATAAAATAACACCATATAGGATTAAGATTACAGTGATGAAATCTAAGTTGTTTTTATTATCAATATTTCTTTATACATCACGGTTTATCAAATTAATAGTTTACCGGTTTTTTGTTCGTCACTGTTGACATAATTCCTTCCACGTCAATCGAGTTGGATATAAAATTGGCATTTGGCATGGTAGGTCGTTTGCCGCTGTGGCTGTTTAGGTATTGCATCTGGTGAAGTGAATGGCTTGGAGCTGACACAAAACAGTTTCAAATTTTAGAATTCAAAAGGAATACGTATTAAAATGAAGTTATTATATTTAACTTGTTTGATCCTGCCTGCAGCGCTACTGTGTTTCCAAAATGGTAAGAATCTTTTACTTTCGTCAAAAGTTTTAGTAGAAAGTGGTCGGAGTATGTACGTGGCATCAGATTTCTTGTATTTTTAAGAGAAAGTTTTCATAATAACCGTCTTTATCAGAAATATGGTTCTTTAATTGCATATTTGACGTACATTTAATAATTCACCTATTATCCAAGTTTGTAACCTAGTTCTTGTTATATGGCTAGATTCTGATTGGATTATAACGGTACATAAACGTTATATTAATAATATTGTACTGAAAGTATGCTCTAAATGTCTATGTAAAAGAAACGCTCATTATATAACAAGAAAGTTGTACATACTACAAATGTTTATAAAATGTCACCTTTGCCTCAGAAATCTATAAATAATATATTTGTTCTCTTTGACATAATTACTTTCATTGTTACCAAGAGTGAAAGCTGTTCTATAATTATCAAATGATTGTATGAAGGTCAGGAATTGAGTATATACTACCATCTGTTTCTATTCTCATTAATAATAACTGATATAGTGCACAATTTGTATCTGTCAATCATCACCTATTATTCCACTTCTGGGCATGTATGTTCCCAAAATGTAATAAGATATGAAACCAGATAGATGCCAGATGCTGGCCAGGTATGAAAGAAATGGTAGACTTCATAGGTAATTCATAGGCATGTAGGTTTTCCACAATGTTTTCTTTTACCATTAAAGGATGCAATAATCTTTTTGTAATAATCATGTTATTTTGAAAATTCTAAAGCCTCTGCTGGTGATTTGAACCTCAGACAAAGTAAGAGGTAAAAATTCGTACCATTCATATCCAGTGACAAGAACAGTTTCTTGTGATTCTCATTTTTAGCTAATTTATGTAGAGCTTTCATAAAATTTCTACTTCAATGAAATGAAACATCTTTATGATTGAATAAGAGTATTGGAATATTAAATACGAAATATGCTTTCAAGAATAACATACAAACAAAAAAATTAATTGTACCATTAATTATTGTTATTAGGACAATAGCAGCAGAAAATATAAGACATTGTATAATAGATTCTATCTATCTATGTCTTTGGACTTGACATATTTTAAAGAAATTGCAGTCTTTTCGTTTCGTATTGTTGTATTTTCTAACATATCTTCCGTAATCCACAGCTAATTCAATCCTAGCTCGGGCGGAAGAAGATGAGCTTGACGATGTGGTGGACATTGAAGGGGAGGACAACCAGGTGGTCGGTGAAGATGCTCTGACTGATGAAGATGACTCCATTGTAAAATCATCCCAGGATATTGACACAACTATACTGTTCACGAAACCTGTGCCTAACTATGGAGATAGTGCTTTTGGTAAGAATTATGGCTGTTTATAATAAATATGTGTAATGTAAATTATAAAAAAAACATATGGAAAGGAAAAAAAAATAGTAAATTTTTAAAGCCCATACTAAAGTAAGGTGTGATACACATAGGTATAGTAATAAGTCTATATGTATATTTTACAAATTATTGTTTGTCTGTATTCTAAACTTTTTATCCAGCCAAAAAATTGATTGTATTTTGAACATTATTTATTTTACATTATTTGCAGGTGCTTTTTTTAAAATACGTATATATTACAAAAATTTAAATACAAAGCAGAAAAATGAAATGCATTACTTTGTATTATTATGACATTGTTATCATGATAATTTGTTTTGCAGATTTACAAGCCGGCCATCCAGTAGAGTTCCTCGTTGGTTTCATCAACAAGGGTTCTGAAGACTACATCGTGGAGACAATGGAAGCATCGTTCAGATACCCCATGGACTACACTTACTACATCCAGAACTTCACCGCACTGCCCTACAACCTGGAAGTGAAGCCCCAACAGGAGGCCACGTTTGCCTACTCCTTCATTCCCAATGAGGCCTTCGCTGGACGACCATTCGGCCTCAACATTCAGCTCAACTACAGAGATGCTAGTGGAAATGCCTACCAGGTGCGTACTTTTATAATGAGCTTGAAACAATAAACTGCAAAATTTTTCAACTCATGTGAAATGGCTAAGCAATAAATATGGGAAGTCCTGTCCTGAAAATCTACACTATGTTTGGTATGATTTTTCTGTTAACTGATTTCGGGACAAAGCTGCTTTCTGCATAGCTTTTAATCCTTACAATTTTGTTGATATTTTTTGACTTGAATTCTAGACTGGAAAATTAGTACGAAGTGCTACTACAAAATAAAACAGAATTTATAAATATTTATACATAACATAATCTACTTCATATTTGAAATTTACCAGATCTCAATGTTTCTATTTTTAATCATTGTAGAAACTATGTGTGAAAGTAATGATTATGGATTTTTATTTTGGATATCTGTCAGTTATGGTATTGATTACAGAGCTCCATAATATCCTCGGAAATAAACTATTGTATCCTGATCAAAAAGTACCTTTCAAGAAGGCATCTTAAATCACTTTAATATTCACCTTGTATTTCATTGCAACTAGTATATAAGTCTGATAATCAAACATCAAATACTCAAACAATCATATGTTATACCAGGAGGCAGTATACAACCAAACAGTGAACATTGTGGAAGTATCCGAGGGTCTGGACGGAGAGACCTTCTTCCTATATGTGTTCCTCGGTGCTGCTTGCGTGCTCACCTTGGTCGTCGGGCAGCAAGCGCTGTCGTCGCTGGCCCGCCGCCGCTCCCCGCGAGCCACGCAGTCCAAACCATTGGAAACTGGCACAGCCAACGATGTTGACTATGACTGGTTACCTAAGGAAGTCGTCAATCAACTCAGTGAGTTTCTTATTATGTTATGTATTAATTATTAGTACGTCCAGGAGTCCAAATTCGTCCAATGTTACAAAAATCGGAAAACGAATTCTGATTTTTTTAAACGTTGTGAATTGGTTTCTTTAGCAGTCAATACTAACAAAAAAATAGCACATCAAACAAAGACAAATGTATTTGTTAATGTTTTTATTACCCTATGATATGTATTGATAAAGATCATATTATATTGGAATCATTGGTAGACATAAGCTTGAATATATATAAAAAATAATACATAAGACTCCTTTACAAGGTTTATGAAGCACTTGATAATTAATGTAAAATTATATTTTAGGCTCTTAGCCATTGTTTTTAAATAAAGATTACCTCACAACTTCACAACACTGTGAAACTGTCATTAAAAATAATAAACAGTTGTTTAAATCGTTAACTATTTTGTAACTTGTCATTTTTAGTTATGTATGTACATTATTTTAAAGAACATATTGATTATCGCGGTATTTTTTTTTTGTTCATATAAATTATTTTCTTTGCAGAGAAATCTCCAAAAACACCAAAACAGTCGCCGCGTCTGAGGAAAGCAAAGAGGTCAGCAGGTGACGACTAACATAGTGTCGGAGGATCCTAGCAAACACGCAGCGCCGCTAGCCGTGAGGCGGCGCTAGTGTTATGACATGCTCACAATAAGAATAGGCCTTAGGTCCCACAGAATAGATTGTAGGGTTACACTGGACGAGATTATCATGATTGAAGAACTAGACAGAATAGTCGGGTTGTTAGATTTACAGGATAAGGACTTTTTCCTGTCACGCGGGTTTGTGTGAAAACTTAGACCGTTTAGTCGGGTTTTTAACCATTTTCCTGTCCCGCGGGTTGCCCGCCAGCGGATCTGGTTCGCATCAGTACCACTTGCATCCTATCGTTTCAAAGAGACATTTCCTGTCATGCGTGCAAACGCTCGCCGGTTGCGAAGACTGCAACGGATTTATTTACGCATGCTCACGTCCACGTGACGGGAAAAAGGCCTTGAATATCAAAGTGAATACAAAATGCTTCGAAATTGTAGTTAGGTTAATTTTAAAGATATACATCTGTTTCATTAATTGTTACATTATTGGTTTTTTTAAGTACTGTATACTCAGTAAGTATGTGGAGGTGTTCTCAGCCTATTCTTATTGGATCATGTTAGTGAGAACTGTGTGGTGTTTAGTGGCTAAGTGTGTTGTGAGAGTAAATTATGGAACAAATTAAGTATGGACTGCTTTGCAATAATGTTCGCGGATGAGAGACATAATTTAATTAAAATGTTAAATTTTTCAAACGTGTTTTATTATATGTGTGTTCCTATTGGAATAATTCTACTAGCATTATATACAACGCGGAGAGTCGCTTTTTTACGTAATTTTTAAATAAATGTATGTAAAAGTATTGAATCCAAAGAATTTTATTTATAATGATGAGATTTGAAAGGCATTTTTTTATCTACATTAAATTTTAGCGTTGCCGCTACATAGCAAGACTGTCAAGATTTTTAAATCGATAGTATCGAGTTTGTCGATACAATCGATAGCTCAAAAGTTGCAACCTAGAAATGCTCTCGATAGAGTTCGATACTGTTAATAGTATTTACGTTAGAAACGACTTAAATTTTTGATAGTATCGACATTCAGAATAATATAATCAATAAATAAAATACTGACTAATAATTATCGATAGGATAATTATTACTTAGTATTTTAGTATTTATAGCATAAATATATGCAAATGTAATTAATTATCATTGCTACGCTCACGCTACTGTATACTAAACGCTTAATATTTTAAATTAAAACTGAATTTATAATTTCAATTCATTGATTTAACATTAACTACTATGCAAAATCTATTAATCATTAAGATAATCGGTACCTGAAGAAAAGCATTATTTTCCAGAACTTTGATAGTATCGATTTTATTGATAATTTACGAGCTACGATACTATCAATAGTATTGTGTTAAGTCGATACTATTATAATCATTTGAACCGACGATTTTTTGTTTGTTAGTAGGGCGTTTCTACATTTAATTGATAGTTTTCTACTACTAATCGATAGTTCATTACTTATTTGATTCACGCCGTGGGTGATGGTTCTGTATATATATACAATACGAATGATATCGATATGTCTTTAATGTATCATTAGCGTTGCATTATTATAATATTATTATATTAAAGTCTATTATTACCACATAATGTTATATAGTTACATAATTAACTTGCTTAACAATGGGTAATGCTAACAAAGGTTACAAGTAAGTCAAATCTATGTTTATATGCGAGTAATGAGATTATAAATCGATAATCAACTATTCTAAACATTATTTTTTTTATCAAAAAATCGATATTGGCCATGATATATGGTTGGTGCCTTTCCATATTTACAAAATATATGTAAGAATTGGGTTTTTCGTAAAAATATCACATCAAATGAATTATGCTATTTTATAAAAATAGTATATATATAATACATATAATACTATACAGGGACTTTTTTGTAAATAATATATAAATTAAGTAAAATTTTCTATATAATCTCTGTTATTTACGGACTTTACGGTTATTGACGCAAGCACTAGCTGTCAAGTAGAGCCCGCCGTCATTTATCTGTGGCGCTTTCTTTTCCGTACACGCCGAATTGCGGTGCACGTGTATTTTCTCAGGTCAGCTCTATATCTGAAAAGATGGACAAACCTAACGTTCTCGCCCGCGTCATCAAGGTTCTGGGCCGTACTGGCTCCCAGGGACAATGTACCCAGGTCAAAGTGGAGTTTATCGGAGAGACCAGCCGTCAAATCATCAGGAACGTGAAGGGGCCAGTGCGTGATGGGGATATCCTCACCCTCCTCGAATCTGAGCGTGAAGCTAGAAGACTTCGATAAAAAATGTAAGATCTGGTGTTTGCCATTAAAAAAATCATTAATTTGTGTTTTTAAAGTTGTGAGGTTACCTCCTAGTGTCTGCGGTCAATTTGACCAAAGGTGACGTTTTAGAATGTTCTATTGTTTCTTTTGGCTCTACTTTTAAACAAATAAAACCTTATTATACCGATTCTCAACAGGTACCCAGTGAATTTAACAATTGAAACTATTTCTGTCAGTAGAAAATATCTTCCTAACATGTAACAAAATAACACGATCTAAATAGAAAACTATTCTTTTAAATACTGAAAACATGGTTTTAACAACACCATTTAACTTGACTATTGTTACAAATGTCTGCCTGTACTAATCTTAGAAACAGTTACACCAATTTTGACAGGTCTTATACATGAAAATAATAAGTTGTAACAGTGTTTGTAAAATTATATCAGAACTGTATGGTTACCAAATAGACACTGGATGGATTATGAGTTTTCTTACTGTAATATTGCCATTTAATTTCTAAAAATATTATTGTTCAGACATGTGTATTGATATCAGACTAGCCACAAATCAGTAACCATGTAGTGCCAGTAGTGTATAGTATCATTTTTCAAAGGCGTTAGAAATAGTATTGTTAGATCGGGGAGTTACTATGGCCACAATTATTTCTAAACTGAAACAGATCTAGTTTTTCATGGGTGCGGATGCTGGGTGACATAGTAGGCTAACATCTTAGACCTCAGGAGGGGCAGTACATCTCTGACACCATTCAGGTAGAACCTCTTTTCTATAGAGTTGGTTACAGATGTCTATGGGTTGTAGTATCCACTTACCATCAGGTGCACTGCATGCTTGTTTACTAATTCAGTCTATCAACTTGAACTGTATGCTCATTTGCTATTCTAATTTTATGAAAACAAATCTTAGCTGGATGATAAAATTTGAAAGGTCATTGGGCAGTTAATGAAGAGCATACTTTGTGTATTGAAGCAATAGTTAATAATTTCAACAGGTGAGAAAACCAGTACAGTTCGACCAGGGAAGTACCACTGCCACACCTATTTCTAGCGTGAAGCAGTTCTTGCGTTTCGGTGTGTAAGGGTGTGGTTGCCGGCTCATTTATATACGAGGCGACCATCTCAGTCCTCGGGAGTAGCACTGCATCTGTGATCGACTTCAGATAGAACCCTAGTTCTATATGAAGTTGCTTACAGATGTCCATGGACGGTAGTAGCTGTTTATCATCAGGTGGACTGCATGCTCGTTTGCTGTTTCAGTTTAAAAAAAAGACAAAATAAAAAGAGGTTAACCAAGCTTTTAATGCCGTTTAATAAATGTAATTAAACCAATCAGATTATTTGGTTTCAATATAACATCGTTGAATATTTGTTGAAAATGGTGCGGGTTTGCCAGTTAATTAAATTACGTAGGTACGTATTTTAAAACTATGCGCATAATTATGAAGCTGAGTTAATAACATACAAACGGGAAGCTTGATTAAATTTGTATAGCGGGCTTACGATAAATCTTCATTGATCAATAATCGGGTAAGTGCGAGTCGAACTCGCGCACGAGGGGTATAAAAAATAAACAAAAGTTTAGTTTGGTTTTTTTCAGATTTTTCACGATCTATAAACAACGGCAAAAAATTAGGTTTGTTGTATGGGAGCCTTAATTATTTATTTTATTATCTTTTTATAACGGCAACAGAAATACATCAATTGTGAAATTATCATCTGTCTGTGATAGCTATCACGGTTCATGAGATACAGGCTGGTGGCCGACAGACGGACTGATGGATAGACGGACGGACAGCTAAGCCTAAATAATAGTTTTGTTTTTACTCTTTACGCTTTAGGCTACGGAACCCTTAAAATCAAAGTCGACGATTTTACCTTTTTATACAAATCAAAGCCGACTTTTCACGTTTTTATACGTTATGTTTAAGTGCGCTTGATTTTAATATAAGTGAATTTATTAAACTCCTAATCTTCCTTGAACGATTATATTATCAATCAATTTATTCAAGATTGAAAATAGCGGAAGGAAAATTTACCAATATATAAGAATTCCGCTAACAAATTAAAAACGCCGCTTCTCTTGATTTGCATTGAGCGTTCGTTATATTTCATGTTCATAATATATTTAAAATAAATATAATAAGAAAATATTAAATGGATGGTTTGCAAGGAAACATTCTGCTGTTGCCTTGTAGTCAAGATTTTCCTCTCCATCTCCAAATTATGTAAACAGTGAATTACTATTTGACGACCCGCGTGGTGGAGTGGTCACTATACCGGTCTGACGCATAATCGGTTCTCGGTTCGATATCTGGACAGACAAAGATGAATTTAGATGTCTGCTCTGGATTTAGGAGTTTAGGTATTATTTAGTGTGATTGTGTGACACGTCACATTATAAAATCCTATTGTTGGGCTATGAGTGTAGAAAGCGTAGACGTACAAAGCTAAGCTTATCCTAGTAGTTTTTTATAAAAAATTAAAATGACGGTTTTTCGAAAATTCAAATAAAATTTAGGTACTATTATTATACTACAACTTCACCGATAGCATAAATATGTTTAAGTGTTATATTGGTAATATCCAGATATACTAAAATTTCAACCTCCCTAAACAAATTCATCAAAGAAAGTAACGGGGTAGACAACAAACACAAATCTAGATTCCTAACCTCAAAATAGAATGACAGTCACTTCCGGCCCCTTTATAAAGGGCTCTTTGAATGAGGGGACGGGACTTAGTACGTGTCTATTCGTACTTCGACACTCAACTTGTTTTAGTTACACTACACTAAACTTACGACTGTTTTACTGTATATGAGTCATAAATACATATCTGGAAGTAAATAAGAGGAAATTTTCAAATTTGACTAACAACTATATAGGGCTGGTTGTACATTAACCGCCATTTTGTTGCTGCCATAATACGTAAGCCGCCATTTTGTTGCGGCGGCCATTTTGGATTAACAATCTATTGATTATTTATAATTGTATTGTCATCAAAGCTAAATGTCTATTCTAAATAGCAGCTTCATCGGACACTGAGAAGTGGATTAAATTCAGTTCGCAATATTTGACCTAAACATACATACTTATAATCATTGCAAGTTAATAAAAAGCTTTGAACAATATAGATGTTTTATTTTATAGTATGGACGTAGCAAACGAGCATATAGCCCACCTGATGGTAAGTGGCTACTGCCGCCCATGGACATCTATAATCAACCCTAGGTAAGATCAAAGTCTCACCTAAGGTTATCCACAGATGCGTTGATACCCCTGAGGAGGCTACTAAGATGGAATGCCTCGGAAAGTATGTCTCCCTTACCACACCCTTCAGACCAGAATAGAACCACACATAACACTGCTGTTATTAGGTAGAAATACCTTACACCTGATGGTAAATAGGCAATGCCGATAATGAGAATCTGCAAACAACTTTATATAAAACAGGGTTTCTAACAGAAGAAATCACGGATACGTAGCTACTTCCAAGCGGCGATTTGGTCACCTCATAGATAAATGCCGTTAACCGAATCCGTCCATCGACACGCAAGAACTATTTCACGTTAGAATTGGTATATTTTTATTTTCATGCCGTAGTCCAAATTAATCATCAAGAATCAAGTCGGATGAAGAGCACCAATGATCCATCGAACTAAGTAGAACTTCATGTAATAAGGTATTAATTTTTACTGTTTATGACGAGTACCTCACTAACTGATCAACATCTAATGAAATTTATTTTCGTTTGTTATCATTAAGCGTTAAAAGAGATTATATTTTGTCAAACCATTATTATTGTATACAACGTATGTACATCTACAGCTACATTTAATTAATTAGCATAAAAGAACATGTATTTATATAATACTAGGTGTGCTACGCGTTTTCTACTAAATAAGATAAAAAAAAAATAAACGTAGCGTGATGTTTTATAGCCTATAGCTTTCCTCAATAAATTGACTATTCAGTACAAAAAGATTTTTTTAAATTCTAACCAGTACTTCCTGAGATCAACCAAACTCTACTGCTTTATAACATTAGTATAGATTTCTACAAGTATGGACCGTGCTTGGCCTGTACGTTAGCCTTGAAAAAAATGCTGTTTTAACTGCCACTACACTTGTCTACCAAGTATAACGTCTGTAAATGCAAAATGAGCTTTAGTATTGCATCGTATAAATAATATTTTCACCAAAAAGCCATTTGAAACCTGAGTATGGCATATTTCGCAACAATCGGCCTCTTTTGTTTGACTGCGTTGCATTGAAGTGACCGTTTACGGACCACTCAAGATGAAAGCACTTAGGTTTCGGACATTTCCAAAAGCAAAAAATACTGTTTTCACCGCTCAATAGACCCGTATGGATAGATTTAAATAACTTTTGCCTCAATTGAGAATGTTATGTATACGAATGTGTGATATTTCAATAAAACACGTAGGTTTACTGTGAATAATCCTAGTTATGACACTTTTTACGTATTTCTTTTCAAGAAAGGTTCTTAAACGTGATGATTAAATAATTCACTAATCATCGCAATGTAAGCTCAAACTTCAGTGTCAGTTTCGTATTTTTTGCAATTGGTATAAAGCTAATGAGGATGTAAGGTAGGTAATGCTCATTAATGCTATTACCATGCTTATTACCATTAATTACAGAACTTATCAATTAATTTATTGAAACTATTAAATACAAGAACAGCTACAGGGTAGCTGCGGAATCGCCGCATTGAAAAAGTGAAGCATAATTTTACATTATAAACAGTATCTTTGGACCATACGTGTACTATTTATACTATACGTTTAAATAGTAGTATATCATTAAATTCAGTACTTTTAACTTGATTTAATTTCAAATAGGTTATAGAAATGATTATTATTATTTATTTTGAAGAAATATATGCGATTCACAGACACTCAGTACTTTAATTTTATCGTTTAAACCATTTGCTAACATAATACAGTACAATTATAAAAATAAAACAAAAGCGTACGATAATTAAATATTCTCTCTTAAATACCGAATCAAAATAAAAACCAATCAATTCAAATAGAAACAGTCGTTACCATTCAGAAGAGTTTACAAAAGGGATTATTCCAGAGTCTTAATTGAACTCGTCCATATTCCCGATAGTCAATCAAACGCGGAGAAAAATGGAGCCAAAGACTTTTGTAATTAGCTCCGGGGCTGGAAAAATGAACGGGGGATGAATATTCAAGGGCGGTATTTGTCGCAGTAACGGGAACTGAATTATTTATGCTAGACTCATTGGCTTATTCTGTCTACTGTACTTACGAATGATTCTGCACGATGATGTCATATTTAATTAAGTGTGCTAATAGGAAAAGGTGGAAATAAATTTTCCACTCGCAAGTGCAACGTCACATTGAAACGATGGGATTGGGATTCATTATGTCATACATGATTACTACTGTTTCAATTTCTTAGGATAACTCTTTGTGTGTATTGCTTTTTTAGTTATTAGAATATAGTTTATAATAAAAGAATTCCACTGCGGTCTACTAATATTAATATTAAAAAGATAATATAAATTCTGATATTATACTCGAAGACCCGCTGGAGATGTCGTCACTGTACCGGTCTGAGACGCAATGGGTTCTGAGTTCAACACCGGCCAGACAGATGTAAATTAAGAATTTACATTTCTGTTCTGGGTTAGGGTAAGTGTGTTTTCATCTTTGTGTGTGTCCACTCATCACACAGGTAAAATTTCTAATGTGCTGTGAGTGTAGAAATAGCTATTTATTCATGTTTATGGTAACACGTTTTTTATAAAACAGTTAAAATTTTAGTATACAAATTAAAAAACTGTGCCAGGGATATCTACGAAATCGTATTCGGACCTCGTATTTCATAAAAGAAATGCGACACACCAAAATGCAGATAATGCAGAAAAGCAATCGACGTAAGTGTTTATATCGGCTGATCGTTCGATTTATTCAGTTGCAAGGCACGTAATTAAGGTAAATGGACCAATTTGGTACACTGAATCAGGGGACAATTAATTACAAAATGGCCGACCGATCCGTTTCCGGTTCCTGCAGCGAAATAACTGTATTTGTACACATAGATTTGTTGCGATAATGAAATTGCGAGGTCGTGTCCTTTGAGTAATGATAATCTTGTTACTATTAAAATAACATTACATTAAATGTTCATGTATTTTTGGTACATTTTTAAAAGCCAAACATGAAATACGCTTATTTGATTTATTTAGTATCCTTCTATGTATTACTTTCAAAGGTTATAATATTTCCTTATAATATTTTTAAACAGACTCAGTAGCAACGCGTCTCGTTCGACTTTGGGTATTTAAATCCTATTTGTAGTTGGTTAAAAATATCCATGGGCGGCTGTATCCACTTCCCATTATGTGAATAGAGAGTTTGCTGTTAATTTTTATAAACATTCACAGACTATGAACTAAAATATGACTATTTATGAATGATATCAAAATTTATGAAAGTAGCAAATAAACATGCAGTTTACCTGTAATAAGTGGTCAAAACTGCCCAAGGACATCTATAATACTCCAAATGAGACTCCAAATGAGATACCATAGCGTTGGTCATACGTTTATTAAACAAACTAGCTGAGCCCGCGGTCTCACCAGCGTAAAAAATATATGTTAAAGTAACATAAATGTAAACTAAGATTTGTATCCTTAATAGTTTTAACGAAATATATTTATTTCGATGAGAGCTGACAGCCATTGACATTAGAACGTTCAACCGAGCCAAATATATTTTACGTTAAATGATAAAATCCGGAACATAGCTTTACTTCGTTATATGGACACATGAGACCCCA
>DWLI01000988.1:0-17476 GCA_018249915.1 Cecropterus dorantes dorantes | reverse complement strand
TTTTCTAATGGGTTTCATCCTACTACAATTTTATTTCACTTTTTATTATTTTTAAAGGCTTCTACCCTGGTCTAATAACCGTACATTAATTTTTGTATTGCCCATGACAAGCGCTCATCGACACCATACACATATACTCTATAATCAATATGTGTGCGGGAGATTTACGTAGTGACGCGAAAGCGTTCTTGTCAAAGAAATTAAATACGTAGGACTGTCTATTGAGCGGCCATTGTCAAGATTTTCATATAAAATATACTATTACTATTTCATATACATTTTCAAGGTGCTAGAATGTATTAAGTTCGATCGAGGAGTTACCACCGACACGCTTATTTCTAGCGTGAAGCAGTTTCTGAGTTGCGTTGGAAGGATGTAGTCGCCGGCTCACTTAAATATAAGGCGACCATCATAGTCTTCAAGAATGGCAACGCATGTGTGATTTACTTCCCAGCGCATTAGACATTGAACTCATTTTTCGTATAAAGTTGCTTACTTATGTCCATAGGCGGCCATCACTTACCATCAAATGACTACATGCAAGTGAGCATGCTACTTCAATTGATGCCAAACGTTATATCAAACTGCTTTTGACGTTTGGCAAAAAATTCTAAATAACTTATTACCGTACAAGTCTTGAACGACACGTTTCGTTCCCATACGAGTATTTGACCCTACTTTATAGCTAAATTCTTTGGATGTAGTTTAAACTGTATTTATTATGGGCACACGTAAAATAGAAAGATGGTTAAGTTTGTAAATACGGAGAAAATTCAAAAAGCATAAATCATTACTAAGCAACCCTAAACCCGAACCCCTCAACGCTACACACATGCAACGGCAATAAAATTCTAGCAAAGCTTCGTATAGAAATCAAGAATCGACAAAGCTTCAGATGTTCACAAAGCCTTACTTTGTTGTATGAACGATAGATGCAAATAGAAATATTTCTGACCAACAAAGTAACTTTATGAATATTACCTCGGGGTGGAAAAGCATTGTCGTGTGCACTTTGGTGATCTGACGACAAGAGACACATAAATAAGGAAATAAACCTGATTTCATGTTATTGGCAAATTTCATCGTAATGTCAAGTCACTGTAGATACATTTTCTTGCATACATGTATTACATATTTCCTCTTGAAGTTGCAAACGAACATATAATCTTCCTGATAGTGAGCCGTTACTGATTGCCATGATCCTGCGGTCGTTGGTCATTCATAATCTTATCTAAATATCATTTCTTATGTTTTTTATTTATAATATTAAAGTAGCAAACGAGTATGCAGTCCACCTGATGGTATATGGTTACTGCCACCCATGGACATCTATAATCAACCCCATATAAGACCAGATGTACCTTAGGATGGCCACAGACAGCGTTGCTACTCCTGAGGTCTAAGTTTGTACGCTTCGCATAAGTATGTCTCCCATTGTTCCTTAGTAATTAATCTACTCAAAGTAAGATTCGAGTCTTCTTTGAAGCCGGTTAGATACGTTGACGATATCCTTCAAGTACAATAGAGAAGTCAGTCGTGTAATTTTCCTTCCGACATTATCTACTCGCGAACGTTTCGCACTAAAAATATCAAACACGTATATTCCGAAATAAAATAAAGATGCGGCGTATGTTCTGGATATTACGATGCCGGCACGAAGCCCCGTAGGTGTCGCCACCTCCACACCTACATTACAAATCTTATTTCTCGGAGCAGAATTCGTTTCGCCTCGATATCGGCATTTTTATTACCCACAATACATTATCTATCGTAAATATTGTAATATCGATTCAGACGTTCGAAATTAGTGTTGTGTTTATATTTATTATGTCGCTTCTTCCCTTTTAAAAGCCTCCGAAATGACGGTAGTGATGAATTTCTATTAGCATTATGCACGTTACAAAATGTAAGACAGAAGCTGAACTTAATGCTATATACATTTTCTGTCAGCCAACTTACGTTAGCCAAATGCCTTACTAGTTACTAATAATATTATAAAAGCGAAAGTTTGTGGGGATGTATGTGTGTTTGTTGCTCTTTCATGCAAAAACTATTGGTCAGGTTTGAAATTTGAAATTTGGCACACAGAGAAGCTTAGATTAACACATATAATACTAATTACCATGGTAAACGAAATCGAAAGCGGAGTCAAGGGAACTAGTACTCTATAAATCGCATATTATGAATTATAGCGCACCATAACCGAAAAAATTCCGTACTGACAACGTCCATATAAGTCAACATTTTAATTAACAAAATTGTACAATAAATAATCTCATTTCATATCAATGGACGCATAATGACATGCGGTAGGTAAATGTAAATTTATTTATTTCATTTCAATATTAAATTAATATCGCGTTTGGTTATATACTGATATATAAGTTTAAACGTTTAAAACTAACATTAGTATCTCACTATTTCTCATTGAAGAACAGATACGACATATTCTTTTTCACACAAGTACACCAACATAAAACAGATTTTAGCATTTCAACTTAACAAATGCTTCAAACTATTTCTAAGGACAGTGAACACAAAAGAATCCGGATTTGTGCCTCAAATTTCCCCGGATCATGTCGGTCGGGTAACCGGGAGCCTGTCTGAATACAAATCCGGGCCGTTACCTGCCCAAACCAATTGGACCTCTCCAATTCTTTACCATCCCTACCTATGTTCCTCCTGTTATAAAAATACAGGCAAGAAAGGAGATCTACCGAATCTGGTCGAAAAGTTGAGCCAAGCAACCACCTGAGATTTCAATTTGTGGGTCCGCATAAATTTATTTAAATTTCGAGGTTTTCTACATAAAGATACAGAATAATATTTAATTAATAAAAACTGAATATGTAACATAGCAGAACATAACCGAATTAATACGAGGTATATAAACAAATTATTGCCGTTTCACTGGGCCCAGTCGTTACCACGTCTGATATGCAAAGCGGTCTCGAGTTTATTGTTCACCTGTATTGTACATCTCTCCTGTAATATTAAGAAGATGCACGGCCAAGGTATATCCTAATTAACAAGTGACAAGTTAATATACTTTTTTCACCCTTAAGGACATGACAGAAAAATTTGAGACATTTATATAAGTTTCACGATATTTTCTTCTCCGTTAAAACAAATGAATACCAGTCCTTATTATGGTTCGTGCTTTGGATTCGAACCCCAACTTCCAGCTGGACAAAATTATTGAACCTACGTTTTCACTAACCGGTGTTTACGGCACTTGAATTACAAAATGAGGCCATAAAGACTTTTAAGTATTTTTGATATGCACCATATTGTTTGGAGTTACGCCAAGCGCGCCGCTATCACCCCTGGCTCGACACCGCGACTGATATTTTAATATGAACATAATATAAAATGTGCCTTTTATTACATTTTTCCTAAAAACTTTGTGATATTTTTATTACATTAGATGTTCTTGTAAACATTTTTGTCCAAACTACGGTTGAAGTATTACATAAACATATACGAGTTTGATGTTAAAATGTAACTCTTTTTTACGATATGAAAGCGCAATTCGAAAGTATAGGGAATGACAAAAACGGTGAAAGGAATCATTTTTCATGTTTCATTTTAATATTTTGACATAAAGTAACAAAGAATGTTAAATAAGACAAATTAATTATACAGAAATAGAAAAATAAACTACGTGAGTCAACGTATGCAGTACCATATAATATTTAACTTCTATTGTAATATAGATAATAATTTAATTTTTGAAATACTATTCACACTAAATTGTTTTCAATTATTTTTAATTTTTATAATAAATAATCTATGCCTTTTTTATTAAGGAAAAAGGACCACAATAAGCGAAACTGTAATATAGATTTTTATCCAGAAAACGGAACTAGAACAAAGCTGAAAGTTTTTTCTTTTAATTTGTACAGGTAGATGAAGTTGGAGCAATCACAGTTTCTTCTTGTTTTGCCTAGAAACTGAGGCAAAGCCAAGATCCGCTAATTGTGCTATTGTATCCCGCTAACATTTATAATGACTCTTGTTTTTAAAAATAAGTATACAAGTCTAATATTTAATTAGCACTTCGCTTTTCTGTCGGAGAAGTGTTAAGAGTTAAGTAATTTAAACAATTTTAAAAGCAGAGTTCACTTCATGGTATGATTCTACAAGTAACATCGTATGGCTTTTTTATTAGACTGAAGTACCAAATGAGCATGCAATCCACTTGATGCGTAATGGTTACTACCCATGGACATCTATAAGCAAGAAGACAGTCACAGATGCGTTGCTACACCTAAAATGGTCTCATCACATACATATAAGTGAGACGACAACTACACCCTTCCATCGAAACGCAAGAACTCCTTCACGCTAGAAATACATAGGTGTGGCGATGGTAGTTCCCAGGTCAAACTACACTGGTTTTTCAAGCTTTAAAATTTTACCTATTTCTGACTAATAACTCCAGTGTTAGCTTTACGAAAAATACATAAAAAAGTTTCTAGTCCACAAAACATTTTTCAAATCATATACGAGTTATTAATATCGAGTTATCAATATCAATATCGTATTGAAATTAAAAACTATTCATGGTACGTACAATTTAATATCTCTCTTCTCTCACAGTAAGTTTGATAGAGTTTCAGGACATAGTCCACCGCGCTATCCAAGTGCATATAGGTAGACTTAGAGAAATTTAGCGTTTATTTGATTTGAATTATAGTAATACTTCGACATGGACAACTGGCGTCTTCTATATGAGCATTTATCTTACTAATATAATAAATGCGAAAATTTGTGAACCTCTATGTTTGGTTGTTACTTTTTCAATCAAGACTACTAGTCGTTAATGTGTTAACGACTAGTGCTACTACTACTAGGGCTACTCATTACCCTGATAAACAAAACATAAAAAATAACGGACTAAAACAGTATATTATCTTTATAAACATCAATAATAAAAACACAACAATATTGTAGATATATATAGGTTGCTACTATTTCATATTTGAAAGAATTAATCTCACACGCGGATAATAAAATGCCCATATTTGCGAAGACGGACTGCCTACCTCACGATTGAATGCAGAGGATGTGTTCTGTTTTATTAGAGAGGCCAATAAATTCTGTACGTGAGGCGACGGATCGACACGGGATCACGCGAAAAATATTTGCTTTCTTCGCACCTTCACGTATTCGTACGCACTAAGCCTATCTCGGAACGTGAGATTCGATAACAAGGCCAATACGAACTTAGTTTTCAAAACAGAATTCCCTGGCACATTTACATTTGTAATCAAAAAATCTGTTCGTGTACGTATAAAACATTTTCAGGCACGTTCAAATTAAAATTTACTTTACTCAAATACTTTGCAACGTGTTAAATATTCGTGTTCGCGTGAACATTCCCTTAAGATTTAAAAGACTTTTCATAAGGATCGTATTTTCAGTCAACGTGTACAAAAATTTAAGAAAATACGAGAAAGTATTTACGACGCGGCGAAGCCGAACCTTTCGTTTCATTGTTTGGTAGGTTGTTACCTCTATATAAATCATTATTATAATTATGCAATTATTAATTACATTGTTATCAAAAGTAGCAACAATCTTGATAACGCTATGTATAGTATTATGAAAAATATAAGTTTTCGATATATACCCTATATTTTTATTGAACGTATTTCAGGCGCTATAAAACCCCATACCAAGACAATTCTGTAAGTGGAAATATATTTTATACCAGATGTATTTATTTATAAAGAAATTTTGCAATTCGAAAGAGACAACCGACAAGGATTTATCATACCTGTTTTCTAGCGAGAAACAATTCTTTTGTATCGGTGGAAGGGTGTTAATGTGCGCGATCCATTTTAGTCTTCAGCTTCGATTGCACATAGAACCCCTATTCGTTTTTAGATGTCTATGGGCGGCAGTAAACACTTACCATCAGGTGGACTTGATGCTCTAAAAATGATAAGTTGTTTAGAGGTGATATTACCTTATGTACTTTAACTGTGGTGACTATCACACGGCTATTTTTGCCATATAACATTATTAGTCGGTCTTTTAAGGCAGCAAGACATCAGTATACGAATAGATGAAAGATTGAACTCATTTCCTATTTGGACTTAACATCAAATATACCTTCCGATTTACCCACCGCTTTTCTTACATGATCTTGTTCTTTTGTTGCTTTTATTTATAAATTAAATATCTGTTGCCATCGACCTCATATAATCACACAATAATACAAAATAAAATAAACATTTCATCCCTATTTAAACCGCCTAATAAACTTTGAACCTACCCAAATTTCATTGTTTCTTTAGTAGTCTAGGATCAGTGAAGATAAATCAAAGTGAGTATACTTTACTAAGTAGCCACTGCCGCCCATGGATATCTAAAGTCGATCACAAATGCATTTTCATTCCCGAGACTAAGATGGCCGCCTCATATAAATGAGTCGGCACCACACCCTTCCACCGACACGCAAGAATTGCTTCACGCTAAACATAGGGTTGGCGTTGATACCTCCCCGGTATCAACGCCACTACTGTACACTGGTTCTAGAGTAAAGTAAGTTCCGTAAATTTTATATAAATGAAGACAAAAGTTCAGACTCCAAGCACAAAATAGGTACAATACGAAATAGCCGCACTAAAATATGTAAGATCAGTGACACGAGCGAGTAAAGTCTATGTAGCCGTAGTGTCGCGAACACGTTCTCTCCATCTCGACAACATATTTTGCAATTTCATTTCCCCTGCGAGGGCGACACGGTTCAAGCGACACCTTATTCTTGTGGAGTATTATATTTTCCGTCGTGCAATCTTGGGCCTGTCCAAACCCGTGATAGATATACTTAATAGATTGCATACATGCTACCGCCGCGAAAATAGCGAGATTAGTTATTAATATTTATAATTGAAACGAAGCTCCATAACGCGGCTTGCGGTAAAAGAAAAAATAGAACGGGGAAAGTCTTTTGTTTTTATCAAGCTTAGTACTCATTTTGATGATGTAAGTTTTTGTACGTTACTTGCAAAATTACCAAAACAAAATTAGCCTGGGCATGTTTTTAATTCAGAATTAGAAATATTATGGTTATAAACAGCACAGATCTGCAAAAATTTCTGATGTTACTCTTGTGTTCCGTTAAATTATTTGTTCAATTAAACCGTGAGTGCAATAAATGTATACTGATCGTTACTTTTTCGACGCAGAAACATTAGGATAACATCATGAAATATATTTTCTAATAAATATTTCTCTTTTAAAACGCTGAGATCTTGTCGACGTTGACACTTATGGAAAATATTCTCCAATGAAAATACGTGCGGTACTCGAATCAACTCGCTAAAAACCGGTACTAGAACGTAAAATTCTGGGTTTAGACTAGTCAAAATATGAAAGCAATGTCATAAATTTAGACATACTACTCTTTAGCTGATATCGCTTAAACAACTGGTAGCTTTAGCGATTAAGTTATAAGTAACGCAACTATCAAAACTGTTGTCAAACTGCTCGACGACTAATTAGTAGCTTATATACCTCTACAGACTCGTAGACGATCGACTATTGAGAGACTTTTCGGACAAAAATAAACACGTAGAGTTCATCGGCCGATCAAGCAACAAATTAGGCCGCCCTGAGCGACTTAAGTAACTATTAAATTTCAATATTTAATTAAATGTCAAAGTGTAGCGTATCTTGGTTGTTTGGCAAGCCAAACAAGCATCTACTTTAGTCAAATGTAAGGCAAGATACTGGAGCTAGCTATTATTGCCCATGTAATAAACAAGATGGTTGATATATGTATATACAAAGTAATACAAGGAAATAAGATAAACCCACTGAGTTTCTTGCCGGATCTTCTCAGTTGAGGTCGTGTTCCAATCCGGTGGTAGTGTAAGAAAAAATATTGTAATTGACAATTTGTAAGTTCTACCGTAGCCTATACAATATAATGATATTTCATTTTATTTCATTCAATAGGTTAAGCAACTCAATGGTAAATTTAGCTTTTTAAGCACTAACTCAGTATCAAAAGCCATACGAGTAGGTGTCAATGGGCAGTTTGCAATGTTATTATGTATAAATACAACACTTACTACATGAAGGGTTTTCCTGAGAGCTATGTGAATAATAAGAATAACGTTACTAAAAGCACGTATGTAAAAACATTTTATGAAAAATTTATTCATGTACATATACACAAGTCTTACCGTATAAGTGCCCACAGTTAACCGTAGAGGAAACCTCAAAACACTCAAAGAATCTACTCACTAAAGTTATCGAAGTTGTGTGGATTGATAGGCGGCACTTAGCCAGCATAATAAGACTAAAATCAAAAATACCTATAGCTAAATGTATTTTTATGACATCCGATCCACAATTTGTACGTTTATGATCAAAAGCCAAAAGAATTGAATTACAGCTATGTAGATGCTTATAAAATGAGTTCGTAGGCAGAAAATGGCTGAATATAATTTCCATGCACGAACCTCAACGAGTAATTTTCTTTTTCTGTTTTATCTACGTATTGTGTACTGAAACGTGTGAATCGTTAACAAAGGTAATGAAAAATTGAATTGCCGGACGCTACGTTTCTCATTAAACCTTGCGTTGGAAATCTTTGAGATACGTTTTTAAATGTTTTAAACTACCGATGTTTACTTAACCTTTATGTCATTATGTTCAAGAAAATTGTTAACAGTTGGTGTATTAAATTTATAAAATTGTCATTTACCATTAGATTGATTGCAATTATGTTTGCTACTTCTATAAAAAACCAGCCAAGTGCGATCAACCGTCACACTAAAGGTTCCGTAGGTACCATTATCTATAGAAAACGGCAAAAATTTCACGTTTGTTGTATGGGGATACAAATATTTCAGGGGACCGCGCTAAAATATTTATTTTATTCTGATTTAGTTGTTATAGCAGCAACAGAAATACATTATCTGTGACAATTTTAACGACCTAGCTATCAAGGTTCATGAGATACAGCCCGGTGACGGACAAACGGACGGCGGATACTTAGTAATAGGTATTTTACCCTTTGGTATACAGAACCTTAAGAACACTATTATAATTAATACCGACTTATTTATTCAGTTAAACATTATAGTAATACCTACCCTACTGATTTGTGACTCTTATAAGCTAAATGAAAAAATAGAGCTCTGCCCTCAGTAGACAAAAATAGGCACTTTTTTCTAATAAAACCAACAAATGATACGTTACACATAGTACCCTCATCACAGTTTATTTTTTGGTCGGCCGCAGCGATTCGAGATTGTAGCCCGTAATAAGTACCGCAAACAAAGAAGGGGAATGAAATGTTATAAACCCTTAAAATATTATACGAGGGATTCATTGCCCTTTGATATTAATTAGAATTTAAGCTTTTATTTTAGAAATTACTTATGTATATGTAATATACCTATGCTTTGAGTTTTTTTTATCATTTTTATGTGTTAGACTGAAGCAGCTGAACATATAGTTCACCTGATGATCAGTTACTACCGTCCTTGGACATCTGTGAGCTACTTCATATAGCACTGGGATTCTGTCTGAAGTCGATCACAGCTGCGTTGCCACTCCCGAGGACTAAGATGGTCGCCTCACATAGAAGTGAGGCAGAAACCACACCCTTTCACTGAATTGCAAGAACTGCTCCATGCTAGAAATAGGTGTAGCGGTGGTACTTCCCCGGACTAACTACACTGGTTCTACCACCTGATCAATGTATATGTAAAATTATGTACCCGTATGTATCGGAAGAGAGAAAGAAGGCCGAGGCCGGACATCAGAAGTGATGCAACGGGAATATCTTACGGATTAAGAAATTATAGCAATTGTTAAATGATAATAATATGGGCTAGGATGGCCTTGTTGGAAGGGCTTCTCTCTTCGAAGCCGGAATGGCCGGAAGGCTGGACATCAGAAATGATAACTAAGGAAATAACTGATTGATTCAGAAATATAGCAATTACAGTTTCACAGCTAAATGATAATAGGGTAAGCTAGGACTCTGTTGAAACAGACAAAGGTCCGCTCAGACCCCTTTTTAGACGAACGCAGGTAGTAGGAGCGGTCATTAAATATCGTCCAACGCTCAATCAATGTAAGAATCATAATATGATTTCTGTAATAGTTGTTTACTTTTTATCGGTTTGACTGTATTCGGCTTGTAAACAACTACGGTCACCAACCAATGTGAATAGACAAAGAACACTAGTCTGTGTAATATTTCAAAGAACTATTGTATTCTACATAGTTAAAACTTGTACCAAAAACACGCCTTCTACACCCTTTCTACACTCATAGCCCCGCACTAGGATTCCTGTGTCGCGGGTGCCATGGACACCCAAAGGCGAATACACAAACACCCAGACCCAGAACGGAAATCTAAATTCATCATTCAAATGTCTGTCTGGCGGGGATTCGAACCCGGAACCCACTGCGCGACAGACCAGTGGTGGTGATGGTGACCGCTCCGCCATGCGTGTCGTCAAAAGCCAAACCCTTCCAACTTAGTTCTCATGATTACATGATTAGAGCTCATATATTATACGAATACAAACCTATTTGTGGCTTATACAGCAATACCCGTGACTATCGATAGATACACGTTCATGAAACAAAAATATATAGAGATAGGTAATTCAATACCACAAAAAGTAACGGAAACAAAAAATAAAGTCCAAAAAGTTATTCAATGTCCAACTGAAGCCGTAGATACTCGTATTTTATTCCGAAAATAAAACACATTGACGCAACTGCTTCGGACGGAAAATAAAAATGTCGCGAAATGGAAAACTATGACTACACATTTCATAAAATTGGAATTTCGTTTTTTTGTACTTTTATGCGAACGAATATTTTAGTTGGATCTTTTGTGCGTAGTTTTTATTTCCGTAAAATGATATAGTATAGTAAAATATTAACTAAAAAATCTGTATAAATAAATATTTAAAAAATCTGCCAAAATGGTATACTGACATTTATTTTAACCACACCATAATGGTAAAGCGGTCATCATCCCGGTCTGGGACGTAACAACTTCCGAATTTGCTTCTCGATCATTAGATTTGGTTTGTGTCTAAATTTTCATATGCATCTTTGTGTATGTCCTTACCAACACCAACACAAATTTTAGACTACATGTGTCGTGAGCGCTATGAGCAAAAAACCTTAATTAACATACATAGATTTCAGTACCCATCAAATCAAATAATCAATTACATAGTTTGAAATGAAATTGCAAACAAAATTAATATCGCTAAATAAATAAAATGATTGTCCAAAAAGGTCATTTTAAAAGCAGGTGAAAAAATATCTATACATGTAGTTGCATAAATATATAGAATGGGCACTTGAACCAATTCGTTTTAATTTTTGCACGGTTTTATCTTTTAGTTTAAAACTCAGCTGGCTTTTGAGAGAATTTTTCAGCGTGACCCTTTCATTCTGAAGCCAACATAAAACAAGAAGGGAGAAACGAGAAACAGCAATCCATAGACGTACTAACGAACATTCATAAACTCGAAAAGGTTTTAAATTCCAACGATCTAATAATCCAGTCCGCTCTACATATTTTTCATTCGGACTCGATCCGACATTCGGATGTAAAAAACGAGCTTGCCGCTTTAGCGCTATCTATGAGAGCTTGTAGAGATCCGTTTTACGTTTTTACCGGACAGCTGATCGTCGTGGATTTATGTATGGAACGATTTTCTGTGTTCCACGTTACGTTACGATTTGCGTTAAGACACTCGACTCTAGCTGGAAGTCAGACGATCTTTGCATACTGGTATAGTATTCACTGTAAGTCACAGTTTTCAAGAATCTATTTTAAAAATGATTACTGACTCTCTTCCGTCAACCCATTATTGTGCCACTGCTGGCACGGGTCTTCACTCAGACTGAGATAGTGTTAGGCCATAGTCCACCGCGCTGGCCAAGTGCGAATTCATCGCAGAGCCTAAGCTATGGAAGCTAAATGTTTGGACAAAAGATACATTTCATGACATAGGCACCCACTAAGGTTGATGGAGTATCAACCTTACACTTACACTTACCTTAAACAATCAGAAGAAAATTTAACATTTGTTTATTCTAATCTTTAAGGTAAGAAAATTTAACATGATTTGTTAAAGGGATTAGGTAAGGTTTTTTATGAAGGCATTTTCAAGCAAATACTACGAAAAATAAGTATTTAGCTTTCTGGTATAAATAATGAATTCTTATAATATGAATTTTTTGGAGAACGATCCCTAAAAAGGGTTAAAAGAGATTAAGATTTGTTAGAAAACTCGTTATAGTCTACGCGTACGAAGTTGTAAACATCAACTAGTGCACATAATTTTATGTAATATGACTTAAAGTAGGTGAGGAACAATTTAAATAACAGATTTACTTCACTGACACAATTGTCTTAACGCTGTAACTGTGAATCTTAATCGTGAATCTTGCCACACACCGCCCGATAAAAAATATAGTATCTACCTAGCCCGGATTCGGATTGTAAACATTGTACATGTAAATAGTTTCATGTTTTTTTAACAAAATAACACAACAAAATAAACATATTTATCCGAGAAAATAACAAAAATCTCAAAGCGTTGAGTTTAAAAGAATTATAATTTTGAAGAGAAATTTTCAGTGGGCAGCGGTAAGCTAGCGTCCACATTTTATTGCACACTATTCCGACGAATAAACGCGAGAGGGGGTTAATGGAGCACCGCAGGGGTGGCCACCGCAATCTTCAGCGTTTTGCGATTCTATATTTGTATATAAATTCTGGGTGAGCGTCTCAAGCTCATCACACTATCCCTCGAAAGCTTATAGGCGTAGTTTGTTAATAGTAATGATAAAAATAATAATGAAATGAAATGAAATGTCTTTATTTTGTATAAACCTACGGGGGCACTTACAAATTGTCATTTACAATATTTTTTCTTATACTACCACCGGATCGGAAGATGACCTCAACTGAGAAGATCCGGCGAGAAACTCAGCGGGTTTATCTTTTTTCTTTGTATTTTTTTTTATTAACCATTTTATTTAATAGAGGCTATAAGAATGATTGCGTAAATGAAATCAATTGGTCCATGCATAAATTGTCAAAAAAATATTTTATTACATGAAATAGCAAACATGCATGCACGTGATGATAAGTGGTTTCTGGTCGCCCATGGACATCCGTAAGCAACTTAATATAGAGCAGGGGCTCTATCTTAAGTCTATCACAGATGCGTTGCTACTCTTGAGGACTAAGATGATCGCCTAAAATGTCAACTGATCAACCGACCACCAAAAAATGTATAAACGATATGTGAAGCTAAAATCTGCCGAAATCAAATAATGTTGTTTTTCATAAAAAAGTTCGCTAACCTAAAGATTTTTAAGTTCAATGAAAATCAATTAATTCCTGTAAATATAAAGGAAAATGTATCTGGTGAAAGAAAAATGCTACTGTGTATTACCGCACCATAAAAAAGCAATTTTTAAATACCTTTAAAAATTATATTTGAAGATGATAGAACCGTTTGTGGTCGGACTCCATCTCTATTTCTGCCTAATAACAATAAGCTTTAAGTGCTGTGGTGTTTTTTGTTTAAAGGTGAGGCAAGGAGGACATATCTGAGGCGATCCAGGTTAGTCCAGGGGTAGCTACGCATCTTTAGTCGTCCTTAGGAAGGACTCTACGAATTATCTTATCTGGAGTTGATTTCAGATCTCCATGGGCGATAGTTGCCACATTTCACGGCGACCACATACATTTGCTACCTCTATATAATAAAAAAACATTCAATAAAACGTTCAATGACGCCATGAAATGAATTAATGCAATCGTTTTTTCGGTAACAGGTAATCGCCAATCGGCGTGCTGTTTGTATAGCCGTTAATTGCGAGTGCTGCGACGGTCGAACAATTTCCGATGCCTAAACTGTTTCTGTTCACACAAATCGCTATTCATACAAAATAAACGTTATTTATTAGCTTTTCTGCTGCAATTTTATCAATTCAATTGAAATGACTGAGGATAATGTTTTTGCAGTTTCAAAACTGATTTATATAAAATGTAAAACAGAGTATTTATTAAAAACACATTTTTTTACCATACAGTAAAATGTTTATTCAAAAATTTCGTCATGACATTTTTAAATAAATATTTTACTGTACTGTACGTTACAAGTAAGATACGCCTTGTTGGTTAGTAAAATAAACCTTCCACAGTTAAGAATCACATTTACCGAAAGATGCATCAAAATAACTCGTACAAGAAATCCTTAATTAATAAGTAGTTACATTTATAACAGAATATTGTAAAATAACAATGTTAGGCACAAAGTTCAATGCACAATAACAAAGTTTTGATATCCGCGTATTCACGTACATACTCCAACCTATTATGAACAAGTTTGGTATGATATTATGCTAACACGCGCCCACAAACCTTTCGCCGTCTAGTTTTAAATTTAAAAACTCGCTTAAACTTCTGCTTTTGCTTTTTATACGAAGTAGATAAAATAGAAAATCAGCTTGTTTGGAATCCGATCCATGCTGTTGTTGAGATAAAATAAATAAAATGATGAAATAACTGTTACATTTATATCTGCCCGGGTCCATGCCTAGGTGAAGCAACCTTAGCGGACACGTCGAGAGTTCAGGGTTCTAACACCAGCAAGGAATCAGTATAATGATATTAAATATCAGTCAAAAGTAATATAATACGTAGAAAAAAGACAAACCCGCTGAATTTCCGGATCTTCTCAGTTGAGGTTGTGTTCCTATCAGGTGATATTATAAGACAATATATTGTAATTTATAAGTGCTCCCGTTGGCTTACACAAAATAAAAACATTTCATGCCGTACTCCATGAATTAAACATTATTTTAAAACCTTTTAGTTTAATAAACTTTAGACTAAATTTAATATTAGGTTAATACTCAATAATTCTCGGTTTTACCCATTAATATGACATTAAGTTCTCTGTTAGAATATTTGACAGCGAATTTTTTAGTTTGTAAATTCAACGCGTCGAAGCGACGTCTTCTTCCGCAAGTAAACTCGTCATTGCTTACTTACTTTCAAATGTATAAATTGCTATCATCTTGTCACCCTCTGATCCTGACGGTTTCAAAAAACAAAATAAATATTTCAAGTATACAATTTGCTTTTCATCGACACATAGCTTTCATTTCTATGAATCTGAAAAGGGTCTCTATTAATAAGCCTATGGTGAACTTCCGTCCAACGTTCCATTATTTTTAAAGGGATCTTTTGAACCGTATTAGGTAACCGATTGAAATTTGTTTTTATTATCTAGCGAATATCCCAAAATATAATTAAAATCTATGTGAATTAAAATGTAGTTATTGTCAATGTTTTTATTTAAGCTCTATTGTAAAAACGGCAAACGCTTAGATAGGTAAATGTTAATATATAGACAATACATGTATAAACTTGATGTAATAATGAAAACATATAAAAGTCTTTGTTACGTACTTAGTAATGTAGATTTTCTGATGTGTAATTTATTTATTTTTTACAATTTTTTATTTGTAATCGTTAAGATAAAAAAAAATTAACATGATTTGTTTTTAAATCTCTAAAAATAAATATCGAATTACTTTGGCTCCTACGTACTTATTATGAAATTTCTTATAACTCTTTGAAATTTCATATTTTGTCTTAATCAAGCACAATTCGATATCAGGGTATTGCTCGCTTTCAACTCTTCCATTAAAATTTATTTTAATTCGTTTTAGTTGATGCCTTTATTTCGCTCCGGCATAAAATGGAGGCAAACCGAGACAGCTATTCATAGAGGGAGTGAAAGGGGTTTAAATTTGAGCGATCTACTCGTAAACCAGTTTGCTGCATAGTTTTTATCCGGACTCAATTTTCGCTGGAATATGTGAAAAAAGTCGCTGTCTATCTGTTGGCCCGGTTCAAAAGAATAATAATTTTAGGGTGAATTTTTTCAGCGAAGCGACCGGCCAGCGTTCGCATTTATTGCACACTATTCCGGGGAATAAACGCGGGAGGGGGGTTAATGGACCGCCGCGGGGGTGGCCACCCTCCCCCACCGCATTGGCTACGAATATTCAATATTTTTGCTCCTGAATCGAAGCTGGCCGCACCGAGGCTAACCACTTATTAGTGGTCCGTGATGTACGGCCTTCCAGCCACAATTTATAAAGCTTTGCCTTGGCTTAGGCAATCATTACTGATGATATTTATACAATATTGGTTGAGTGTTCATATAAGATTAAAAATGAGATATGTCGATACGTTCTTGGTAACAAAGAGATTCAATATATACCTGGATATATATATATCTGAACATAGTTGAATGTCTTTATTTATTTACATTGTCCATTGACAAACGTGGCACATCACGATGGGAAATTGTGGTTCCTAACCCGGATAGACTTTTTATAATCTAGGTATTAATCTGTTCAAAGCTTGGTCATTTTTTGTACAGTGGGCAGCCTTTACACCGGAAAACCTAGGGATAATTATCTGAGAGTGAAAAGCAGTCAGATTCTATTTATATATTGGAGGTTTTAAAAATCCTGTACATCGAATTTGTGAACCCGAATAATTTGCAAATACTACGGTTTGATTGGGTGCTGGGGCAAATGAACGAATTTAAATTAAAAGTAAAATCCTCGTGAGTTTAATGAAATCCTTTTTGCAGCGGTGGCAGGTAATCACGCGAGCTTCCAATCGGACTGTTTGTGGAGCTCGTTAATTGCGAGCGTACCATTGATCGAGAAATTTCCGACATCCAAGCTGCTACTACTGTTCGGTATTTGCTATACGCCGATCGGTTTATCCGAGGCCTTCATGGCTATGTAAGGTGTTCCAACTTAGTCCTTAGTTAAGGCAAAACACCACATCATCACTACTTTTATATATAATAAAAGGCAACCATCTCAGGCAAAGCAACGCATATGTGATTGACTTCAGATAAAAATCCTATTTTATATGAACTTCTTTACAGCTGTCCATGGACGTCAGTGACCACTTACCATCAGGTAGATAGCAAGTTAGTTTGCTACCTTAGTGTGATAAAAGCTTGCGTAAGCTATATCTTACTGAAAGCGAGATATGTCCGCAAGTGGTGAAATTTAATGCGTGCTTTTGTGTTTCAAAAGGCACGTTAAGCCATCGGCCATTGTTTTCATTGGCAGCCGGGAAACGTCGTAGGATAAATTGCGATCGGTCGGGTATTGACCCGTGCCCCCCGCAGCAATAAGCACTGGAGCAGCGTGATGAATTATGCTCCAGAACTTCTCCACTTATAAGGAGAGGAGGAGAGAGGAGACACGCCTATCAATGGCCCATAAAAAGGTCTTGCAGGAACTGCCTCAAATACGTTCCTGTCGTTCTGGGATAAGAATAAGCTACGGTATCCCCTGCCTGTCGTAAGAGGCAACTAAAAGAGACTTCCAGGGTTACGGGCGGCAAGAGAACCGT
>DWLI01000987.1:0-17483 GCA_018249915.1 Cecropterus dorantes dorantes | reverse complement strand
TACAGACTTATAATTTGTGGTTTCCGTGATCTTATAGAGTATTTTTTTAATACGCAGTATTCTTGATAAAAGTGACACATACAATACGTAGGATCAAATTGACATTTAATATTCTTCTTATACATCTTCAGGATCTATAAGACAACCTACTTTGCGTTGATACAAAAACGTCTCTTAATAATTCACAATTAATATTTCTTTGACTAAATTAGGAAATACTTGTTTAAACAATCGCTAATTTTACTGGTACCATGGGTAAGTAGTTGACGCTAATTTTACTGGTATTATAGGTCAGACCTGGTAAATTGACATTCTATCAAGCTTAACCGTAATCAAATATGATGTTAATGGTAAATTATATCCGATTTAGGAAAGGCATGATATATTTAAGGACATAGTTTACAGAATTCATACATAAATGAAATGAAAATTGTTTCAACGTTGTTCAAGTTTATGATCCGAAGAAATTAACGTAAGAGCATTAAATCATTAAAGTAAACAACAATATAAATTACAGGAGACCACAAATTAGTTTACGTCTGAAATATCTTAAAAATAATTTAGCTCCTCAACAAAACCTTAATTTAAGCTTATCATTTAAACACTAAGGCTATTCGATTCTTAATCTTCTGTTCCAGTGATCCATTGGAGGTATTTGAAAGACCTGGATTGGATGGGAGTGGCTCTGGACTCACTGGACCAGTGAGGACGTGATTGTTGGTAGACTACCGGTTGCTCTCTGTAAAAGGTATATAAATATAAAACATTAACCCTTTCTAGTAACAAAATAAATGCTTGTACTGCTATTCTGGTACTTTCCCTACAAGCAGGCCACAAAGTGAATAGCACCCAAATAGATAAATATTTATGTGCTATTCTTGTACTTTCTCAACCAGAAGACCACAATGTAAATAGCACTCAAATAGATAAATATTTATGGGACCTTAGAGTAGACTTCATCAAAATGTTCGTTTAAAAATGCAATCGTGCTCTACACTGACACCACCTCGGATTCATTGACGTCAGATATATTTCAGAAGGACTTATTATCAAGTACTTTTAATTCTAAAACCCCATCTAAGGGACAGAGGGCCTTTAAAAACAGCACTGCACGAGGTCACTCGCGCTAGCTTCTTCTACGCAAGACTCTTAGCGTCTGCTAAGACGAAGAGTCTTGCGCACAATTCTTATGTATATAAGATAAAAGTTCGTAATGTATTTTACATTTGTGTCTTTTGTATAGCAATAAATCATTAATATTATTATTTATTATTATTATTAATTGGTCCTAACTTTCTGGATGACACTTTTACTCCTTACATATATAAATAAGTAGCGAATACGTAAATATTTATATCATGTTATCAAGCAAATACCAAATAATGTAAAGTACGCGAACTTGTTATTAAACAATAGTTTTCCAAATAATTAAGCACGAAATTCGGAGCAGTTGTCATACATAACATAATTTAAATTAGAGCGTGACAATTAATTATTAATTCGCAAACATTATAATCCATTTAGTGTAGAATATTTTGTGACAGCTCATAATTATTTCATAGACCTGGAATAATAGACTAGAAATAATATTTCGGTTTAAGCAAAATTAGCTTACAGTTAATTGGTGTTTTGTAAGTTTAATTAAAATTCTAGACCAAACTGTTATTAGAGACTAGCTTAGTCCCGCGGTTCCACTCGCTTCGATCACATTGTCATAGATATAAGAACCATCTCTGCCTAATGATTTATTAGGTAGAGACAGTTTATTTATCTATTATATTTAATTTTATTTCTGCCTGATAACAATAATGGAAGGTGCTGCTGTGTTCTGGTCTGAAGGGTGTGGAAAGGGAGACACATCTAAATTATTCCAACTGAGTCCTCAGGGGTAGCAACGCATCTGTGACTAGTCTTAGGTGAGACTTTGATCTTACCTAGAGATCAACAGATGTCCATGGGCGGCAGTAGACTTACCATCAGATGGGCTGCATCGTTTGCTACTTCCAAATTATTAAAAAAAAACTGTGTGCCAAATTTTAAATTCAATCTGTAGTTTTGCCTAATAGAGTATCTAGGATCCGTCCATCCTCACAAACTTTCGCTTTTGTAATATTTGGCTAACATGTATCATTTTTTATATGTTACATCATATTTTTATTTACTACTTAATAAGTTAATTAATACTTTTTTATTACAAAAAAGCTTGCGCTAGCTAAATGCTATTAATTAAACACAGAACTATAAATCTTCTTTCAACATAAGAAGTGTCTAGCCTGAACTACATGAACTACATGGAGTTACTAGTAATTTATTACTTCCATTGTCACTTAAATTTTAAACGACCTAATGAATACATAACACCGAGTATGAAACGTGCTAATGAAAAAGTTGCTAACTGTTATCCATCGGTAGATAAATATACTCAATGCTTGCAACACAACACAACACAATTAACAACAAGAATTTAATTATTATGTCTTAATCTACGAAAATATTAATGGAGTGTGAGCAATATAAATCTATTAAATAATTAGTTGGAAAAACTATTTCACAAGTCTTTATTTCTAGATTTTTTACGCGGCTCCGCTCACTAGGGTCACGATTTTCACGGTATTAAGTATTTTATATATTCAACCTGGCCATAAACTGCCTATGCGCTACAATTCAGCCAAATCCGATCCGCAGTTTTTGGACGAAAGTGTAAGTGTGAATTTTCGTCCATCCTCACTAAGTTTCCCCTTTATAATGCCAGTAAGATTATTAGATGAGATACACTTACCTAGTATCAGCAGAGGCACGCGCGTGATAAGCAGGCACACTTGGGTTGTGGTAATTCTGCGATTGAACGTTCAATGTGTAAGTCTGCGCAGGAGGATGCTCCGACGGGACCGGAGACTGATAACTGGTCGGGTTGTATCTATCGACAGATACACCCCTAGTTCTTTCCGGCATTGGTGAATTCACGCCGCTTACGTACGAACTTTGAGGCCGTCCGCGACCCAAAGTGTTGGTTTTCGGCCATTCCTTCGACCCAACATATTCTGACTCGAAACTTCTTTCCCGCCACGTACGCGGTTTCAACGTCTGACTCCATGTTGGTGTTGGGGTGTACTCGGTCTTAACGTACTTAGGGTCTTCTTCCCACGGCGGTCTCACTGTGGTTTCAGTTTGGACCGTCGTCTGAGAGGTCTTCTCAGTGAATTCCCTAAGTTCTTTTCTCCATTGGGGCTCAACAGTTTCAACAGGCTCGTTGTTATCATAGTAGTATTTTGGTGATGGATCAGGCTGGACTTGGTGTTTCGATTCAGTTGGTATATAGGTCGATTCGGGAACAGAAATATAACGTCTTTCATATTCGCTGTAGTAAGTTTTGCGTCCCGGTAACTTCGGAGGTTCTGTGTTAGAAACAGGCTTGACAAACGATTGATTCGGGGCTGGCGGTATGTATGATGTTGGTGTTGACTTAGTAAATTTAGCTGCAGGTGGTGTAGGCTTCCAGCCAGGTTTCGGAGCGGTGTTCGTTGGAGTAAATGTACTTGTTTGGGGAGGAGGTTGGTAGTAATTTTGGTTTGCTGTGTCCGCAACATAACCCGGATCTTGTTCCCACGGTGGTGGTACATACGAGGAAGAATACTGTTGAGTTAACTGTTGATATGTTTCCGTGGAATCCTTCTTTAAGTAATTTTGATTGTCACTAGCCCAGTTTGTGGGCTTTGGCGAGTATCCTGGGTATAAGTTTTGGGTGTAATTGCTTGTGGTTTTGTACGAGTCCTTGACTACGTTTTCTGTGTAAGATGGTTGTGTTGGAGCCTGGTATTGTAGTTGAGGTGCCTGGTATTGAGGTTGTGGTTGATTTTGATATTGTGGTTGTGGTTGACTTTGGTACTGTGGCTGTGGTTGACTTTGGTACTGTGGCTGTGGTTGACTTTGGTATTGTGGTTGCGGCTGGCTCTGGAACTGTGGTTGTGGTTGGGGTTGAGGTTGATTCCATTGCTGACTTGGAGTTGTGCTGATTGTTGGAGTAACATTGTTGTACGATACATTTTCCTTCTTAGTCTGTTGATACCATTGTTGATTTTTAGTAATCGTGCTGGGTTTGACGTTACTGACAGTGAGAACTTCCGATTGAGGTTCCTGTGACCACTGCCTTTCTTCTGTTTGATTGTATTGATTTTGATAAATATCAGCGGTAGGTATTTGGCGTTCGACGCTGATTCTTTCCAGTAATAAACTGTGTCGCCTTTCTGGCTGTTCTGGGGTGTACACAGGTTGATAAGGCCTGGTTGGTTGTGGTGATACCGACACCGGGTCTCTACTGGGTGCGAAATAGGTTTTCATGGTTGGAATACTTGGTTGTATCATTTGTTCATACGCTTGATCTAAAGTCTTAGTTGTTCGATTAACAGTAACGATATTTTCAATTCTATTGTATTCTGTCTGTCTACTAACACCCCCTGGTTTGTCAGTGGTCGTTGTTATGATTTCTGTATGAGATTTAGTAAACAAGTCGTTACCTAGTCCAATAGGTTTTATTTCTACATCTATAACTTTTTCTAGCGGTATGGAGGGCTCCCTAAGCGGTGGTTTTTGATCTGGTTGTGGTATAGGTTTTTCTTCAGTTGCCTTAATTTCTTCCTTAGGTTCCTCAGGTTTCGGTGTTTCTTTCGTTTCTATGATGACTTTTATTGGTATCTCTTCTGACTTTGTTTCAGTTTCTTTTACGCTTTGTGGTTCCTCTACATCTTTCTTGTCGTCTTCATCCTTTTCGTCTGGTTTCTCTTTTGATTCCTCCTTTACTTCAGGTTCTTCAGCTTCTTCATATTCTTCTTCTTCTTCAACTTCTTCCTCTTCTTGTTCTTTTGTAATCTCGTCATCTTTTACAGGTTTTTCTTCGACACTTTCTTGTGTTTCTTCGACCTCAACCTCCTCTACTTCCTTTTCTTCTTCATCATCTTTCTCATCAGTTTCTTTCTCTTTATCTGTTTCAGTCTTTATTTCTTCCTGTTCCACTTCTTTGTCTTCTTCTTCAACTTGTTCTTCTACCTGAATTTCAGTTGCTTCTTGAATATTATATTCCTTTACTTTTTCTTGTTCGTCTACGGATTCTTCTCTTTGAGTTTCTTTTTTAACTTCAACCTCTTCTACTTCTTCTTCTTCTTCCTCCTCTTCTACTACTTCTTCTTCTTCATCATCTGACTGTATAACTACAACCTTCTTTGTTGTAGTAATATCTTGTCGCTCTTCCTCTTTAATAATCAAATCATCGTGTCCATTTTCTTTTGTTTTTTCTTTTTCCGATTCTTCAACAATTTCACTTTCTTCGGTTTCTTTTTGATCATTTTCTTTTCGAGTAGAAGTAGAAGATGTTTCCACAGTTTCTATCACAACCCGCTCTTCATTTTCCTCTTCGCCTTCTCCGTCAACTTCGACTTCCTCCTCCTCTACTTCTATAACAGCTTCAGCCTCTTCTTTTGAAAGGATTCTCTTCTCCGTTTTTGTAGAAATTTCAGTTTTACCATCAACTGTAGTTTTTGTTGTAGTAGTTTTTGTCTCTTCGACTGTACCGTCAGGTAAAATTTTATTCTCAATCTCCACTTTCGTTTCAGTTCTTGCCGCAGATTTTTTCACCGGTAATTTGACCGTCACAGCGGCTTCCACATTTGCATCGCCATTTTGGTTCTCAGTTACGTTCACTTTTTTCTGTACAACTTTTACTTCTTTCTGAAATAAAGAAAATAAGGTAATATAAAGTCTTTTGCAAATAATATAAACATTAAAACATTTAAATATTGAAACAGTAATGCAGTTTTAGTTACAATATATCAGGAAAGTATGTTAGAAAAATGCATATAAACTCACGATAGTGATTAGTGTTTTTCTATACTTCTCTAATGTTGTACAGTAAGTATGTGTAACAGACAACGTAAACACACATATAGATATAAATATAGTAAGTATACAGTAATTTTAAATCAACCTGGTCATCATCAGTTGCTATAGAATCTTCAAAAGGCTTTATTATTTCAATAGGATCACATTTTCCGTCTGTTACCGGTTTTTCCAATACTTCTGAGTTTACTTTTTTCTCAGGTTCTATATCTGATATAATCTTAGGATATTGAGGAAATTTATCATCAACGAACTCTATATCTTTGAGAGCTTTAGAACCTTGTGGCGTTACTTGGTAATATTCTGCATCATATCTCTTTTCAGGAAGCAAAGGAACTGTATAACCGTCACTACCATAACTTGTTTTATTATCATAAAAGTTGGTCGGTGGAGTATTATACTCATACATCGATACAGGTCTACTCGTGTTTACGTAGTTATTATTGCTCACTGACGTATAAGGATTAACATTGTTATTATAGTTAAATGGCCGATTGAAATCAGATTCTGGAGGCTTATAACTTGTTGTAACTTGAGGAACAGGTGCAACTTTCTTAATTGGTGGCTCTTTCGGTTGTTCGGGATTGCTTCTTGTTCTCAACAGACTCTTAGGGTTTGATGGTAAGTTAAAACTTGGAAAAACTTGAACGGGCAAACAGTTAAAGTTAGGTATAGCCATGTTTGTAGAGATCGGCGGAGATTTTAGATTTTGAGCCGGCGTTTCAGGAACTCCTTGGTTCATTGCATTTCTCATTAATCGTTTCGCCATGCGCTCAGATTTAATCTCCGAGAGGTTGAGCCCCCCCGGGGTATACGTGAACGGCTTACGGTCTCGGTTCATGGCACCATGCAATGCTGACGGCGGATTCATTATGCTGAAATATTAAGTTCATCCATTTTATCTTTATGAAGCTATAACCACGATATGCGAGCGTATTGAAAATATTTTTAAAACGCCTAAAGCTCGCATTCGATTTGGCAAATTGACAACAACAGTAAAAAATAGATATGAGATACTCACGAGGGCCGAGTTTAGAGATAAATTATAACATTTACTTCCTCTATGTTAACTAGCCTATCGATATTGATCTAACACTTAGCACATAGGAACTTGGACAGCACTTTTACGATTTTCACATCACTCATCGACTAGTTGGATGGATTGCTTGTATTTGTGATGGAACATGCAGATTATCCGGCCGCAGCGGTTAAATATAGCACTGAATAGTAAATGAGCCGGTACATTTGAACTGTAGCGGTTGCGCGCGGTCGGCGCTTGCGCCGCTCGCCGCCTACTGCCGTCTGCCCGTTTGCCGCCATGTATTTTGGTCGCGACCCCAATATTAACGGGCGCCTCGTCTACAATTTGTCTTAGCAGAATCGTCACAACAACACCATGCATTTCCGACTTGTAATTAAATTGTGAAACAATCTCATTATTATATAGTAATAAATCTGTCTTGCAGCGTGTTTGTCATGAGACCAAACGCTTAAACGCCGATTCTTCTGCCGGTGTCGGAAACGATTATATTGATGTTTGCAACATTACTGGTTATAAATGACATTTTCACATATAACATGAAATAAATGAAGTATACATGATAACAACATCGCCGGTTTTATTAATGACGTTTTCATACATAATATCAAATTACTTAAAAAATATATCATATAAAAAATACATTTACGAATTTATTTTTAATTAATATAACCATCACTCAGGTAAATATAAATACAGACTATAAAAACATTTGATGAAACTTGACATAATTTTTATTTAATGTGCTTAGTCATTCATCAACTTTAAAACGTACATAAGAGAAAGTGCAATACTCTGCTAGAGTAGATAAGGTTTTTTCACAACTTTTTATATTTAACACGTGCAATTAACATTTAAATGCATCTAACAAATATGTGTTAAAACATATCTGAGCATATGCATATACATAGCAATATGAAACGCATTTCCATCTTACTGATTTAATTTTATTGAAGACTAATGACGACGCGCGGTTTTGCTTGCAAATTTTACATACATTTAAACCACACATTTTCTGTATTTGCATCTAGCAATGTGTTAAAATATATCTGAGACTATATAATATATGAATGGCATTTACATCTTACTGATTTAGTTTTATTAAAGACTAAAGACGACATGCGGCAAAACATAAATTATAAATAAGCGGCATAAATTTGCAAGCAAAACTTGCAAATTTAACATACAGTTAAACCACACAATTTCGCAACATATTTTTTGAGTAAAAATCCTCTGAAATACAATCAATATTCTTGGTACGCAAAACCTCGTAGATTCGGCCTCGTCATTTTCAAAAAATAAATGTTATTTCGAACTAACAGACAGACATATAAACTGTATTTATATAGATTATGGATTTGCATCGGCCTAAGTGCGTGATTTAATAGCCAGGAGGAGTTTGTCCAAATATCATTACGTTGTTTATGTTGGCTGCACACCAAGAACTCATTCTGATTCTGAATATTCTGGTGTTAGAATGTACTTAGTATATCATGATAGTTGAATTTTGTTTAGTAAATTATTTTGGGTGATTATCGTAGTGTGAGCGGGTCGCTTTGAGGACATTAACCACGGTTAAGAATATTCTTTATATTAATCTAGGTGATAATCTATCTGTATGATAAATTTCAGCCGATTCCGAGTATTTTTTGCATAATCAACCCATATAAGATCAGGTCTTAATTGAGGTTGACTACTAATGCGTTGCTACCGCTGAGGACTAAGTAGAAACGCCTCGGATAAGTATGTCTCCCTTACCACACCCTTCAGAGAAAAAGTCAGCAGCGCTTAAGACAGCTATTAATAGGCAGTAATAGGTATGGCGGTGGTGCTTCAAGAGTTGAACCACAAAGGGTCTACCACCTTCAGCAACCTTGAAATAACGTTCTAACTATGGTTGGTCAAAGATATGTTGCTTTAAAGAAAGCCTCCTTCCCCTCCAGCTTCTCTCAAAGCAAGGCATAAGTGACCGACGAATTAAAATGCCGTGTGTACCGAAGTGACACTCCCTTATTGTAACCAAAACAGAGTATCAGGCTTCAAACAATATATGAAAGGAGCTCTTCTTTAAAGCCGACGATGCAGTGACGACTCCTCTGGTGTGTCAAATGTCCATAAGCGACGGTGACTGCTTTTCTTCAGGTGTGTACCTTATCATACGTACGACGTACCTTTTGGTAGTGTTTTTATAAAATACAAACGGGAAGTATTTTTATATTTTAGAAGTAGCAAACGAGCACGCAGTCCATCTGATAGTGGTGACTGCCGCCCTAGGACATCTGTAGTCAACTACATATAGAGCAGAGGTTCTGCCTGAAGTTGATCACAGATGGGTTGCTACTCCAGAGGACTAAGATGGTTTCCTCATATACTTATACATATAAGTGAGCCGGCAACTACACTTCCACAGAAACGCAAGAACTGCTTCACGCTAGAAATAGATGTGGCGGTGGTTTATCCGCATCGAACTACAACGGTTCTACGTCTACCATCTTCAAAGTAAAAGATTAAATAAGTAAGTATTGTATAATTTAAAAAAGTATATAAAAAACTAGCTAAATACTAGCCAATTTGCCATAAATTACAAATATACGGCTACTATCAATAAATAAAAAAATGTTATACTTCAGTGATCTTTGTTGTCTTTATACACAATAACAAAGATAGGACAAAAGAGGAAACGCAATTTACAACAAGAGGAAGGTCAATTTGTAAATTCTATTATAATAAAAACCTAACAAAATCATTTTATTTGACGTAAGAATAACTTGACCTCTGCTTTGTTTTTTTAAATCGATATAATCAAGGTTGCAAAAAATTCAGTTTACATAATGTAGCTTCTTTGTTGTCAACAGGGAAATCTTCAAAGATACTAGACGCCGTGGAAGCGACGCCGAGTTATGTGGGATTTTTACCGCACTGAAACCCCCCGGTGGCCGTCCTCAGCACTGTGTGGAGGACTCCAAGATCTCCAACCGGAGTCCTCTAAGCACCCTTTTCTGCCTCTTTCCCGGTGACTTAGCGCTCACCGTATCTTCTGGTCTTGACGATGGCATGCGACCACCTATGCCACCATCTTTTCCAGGGTCGCTTGGCTGTATGCAATACCGGAAACCCTTTTTTAGTCATACGATAGGCAGAGGATAATTTAGGTCTATTCTGATCCCAGTTCTACAGCGACGACATTTAATGGTACTCTAGATCAATATTTTTTTACATTTTCATTTAAATATAACTTATAATGTATCACAAAATACATGGATATCCCCGATCGACTGGCAACTATTATGTCGTGTAGTATAAAGGAAACTTTTAAAATCCTTTAAGCCGCATATCGCAGCGCTCCGAATTTCGTCAAAATTCCTTTCCATCACAGGGCAGTTAGGAATTAACGGAAAAACAATACAGTTTGTTTCATGTATTCTGTCATGTTATAAAAATTCTAAGTTGATAATAATCTTTTCTTTTTGGTGACAGGGGGGAATCTTTAAAAGGTACAAAGCCTTGGAAGAGACTCTGGGTTATGTGGGATTTTTACCCACTAAAACCCCCTCGGTGGCCTTACTCAGCGCTTGCTGGGGACTCCGCTGCTCTTGCTGCCCGCAACCCCGGAAACCCCCTTCTAGTCGCCTCTTACGGCTGTCGGCAGGAAACACCGTTGTAACCATGTAACTGGTTCGAAATATCGGCAAAAAGAAATTTAATAAAAACACATATCGTGATTACCCGTAACGTATTAAAAAAATAACAGTATTGTTTTGGATTGCTGTGTTTTGACCTGAAATGTATAGCAAGGGAAACATGCTTGTTTGAGATATTCGAACTAAGTTCTATGGAATAGCAACGCATCTGTGGGTAACCTCAAATAAGACTCTGATCATATCTGAAGTTGATTACAGATGTCCCTGAGCAGCAGGAGCCAGTTACCATCAGATGGACTGCATGATTTTATTATTCCTTTCTTCTTTTTTCTTTGTTCTTCCATGCATCCATCAAATTCCTGGATATGAGTGTCCCGTAATGTATGATAATAGTCACAGCAAATGATATGCGTGTTAGTGATCTCAGATGTGGTGATGTTGCACTGGAAGACATTGCTGCCATCTTCTAGATTTTATCCTTTACTTAGGGCATATCCCCATACGGAGGTGTAGAGAAATGTCACGCGTACGTAATATGTACGATTACATTTTCAAAAAACAAATAACGAGTAGGTCACAACACGACGTGTGACACGCTCGTTTCCATTTGCATTCATATGACATGTCACTACAACCCATGAAACCAGAACCCATGATAAAAACCATGTAAAAAAAAAGAAAATATAATAAAACTAACAGGAACAATAAATTACGGATGATTTGAGATCAGGAAGTGGAAGGATGTGAACTTTTTTAAAACGGGTATACGATTCCAGCAAAAACAAATAATTAATAATAAAATGTGTGTTTCATATTTTTTTGAAACTTACCTGAGAGGGCATGAAAATATTATTTTTTCGTGACATACCCGTTTTAAACCTTAAAAGCTCACATCCTCCCACTTCCCGATCTCAAATCACTCGTAATTTATTGTTCCTGTTATTTTTATGATGTTTTCTTCTTTTTTATATGGTTTTATGAGTTCAGGTTTCTACCTACTCGTTACTATTTTGGAAATGTAATCGTACATATTACGTACACCCCCCGGCATTTCTCTACGCCTTCCTATAAATAGCCCCCTGGTTGGGAAGTCCTGATCAAAGTCATTAAAAAGAACACAAAATGTGAAAGTAAAAATTCAGATTTTGCAGATCAAACACATGTTTATACAATGTTTTGTAAGGGGTGAATGTGGGGTTGTTTAAATTGGAAGTATTATCCTGATATATATATCAAGATGCTCTCGTCAGACGTTGTCAGCTGTCATCGCCTCATGGGGGCGTAAATAATGTATTGCAGCCATTACCCCGTGAGCAGAGAATTTCATGGTACTATATTCACATACTTATGTTTAGGTATATAAATAAATTCATGATATGTGTGTGGCGAAATCATTTATTCAGATGTTTTTTTAATAGCAATTTCGGTGTTAGGTTAGGTTAGTGATTGCCTAGTGATTTGAAATTTGACCTTTCAATGTGGTTGAAAATAGAATTGTAGACCTCTGACTTTTATAGTATACCTATTTTATATATAATATTATATAATATGTACCTATACAAGTGTACCTATACACATATGTACATAAATTTATTATCACTTGTCGTTAACCGTGATTTCATCACGGTTAAAGCAAGTGAAAATACATTTAAAGAACGTTTAGTAATATAACCCTTTGTGGTTCGACTTCAGAGGCACCACCGTCACACTATTTCAGCCTAATGACGACAGTGTTAACCACTGCTTTATTTTGGTTCTACTGCAATGTGTATACGAGGCTATTTAACTTGCATCTCATAGTTAGTATCACATCCGTGGTCAACAAAAGATAAGCATCAAACACCACCTGGGTCGATTATGAATGTCTATAGATGGCAGTTGCCATCTTCTATCAGGTGGCATACTCGGATGCATGAGAATTTTATATAGGTATTTGTCTTATCCAGCGCAGTTTACTCAGTTTAATTCCTGCTCACTCTGAGAGGACCCTCAGCTGTGACATAGAAATGATTTGGCGAAGATCTGGTATTTCTTTATTTTTCTTAATCATATTATATACTATCAATCATTATATGCTATAATCTAAAATTCTATAGGTATTTCTTATTGCATAGCTAAGTTAATCTCAAAATGCATATAAAAGCGTAAAAAATAATTTGAATATATGTGACTAAAACTGCATTACATATATAATTTTGAAAAAATGTTACATACCCTCACTTCTGTCTTCACTGTTTCTTCTTTAGTTGCCATCCTGAAAATAAAAGGAGATTTGAAAATTATTTATTATTTTTCAAAATACACCTTTAACTAACTAGTAACATCGTTAACAACATGTTTTTTGGTTATAATGATGTATATTTAATTTAACGCTTATAAAACGAAGAGGAAAGGAATGGGAAAACGCAGCCAGCCAGTCTATTTTTCATTAGATATTTTGTTTGTTTGGTTTGTTTTTTTTAAATATGTATTTGAAGTGTATAAATAATATTGTTCTACTGGGAAATAAAAACAATTGGGTGTTTACGCTTATATGAGGTTTTGTCAAATTAGTCAAGTAAAAGTATTATAATATATGTTTATAGGTTGGTATATTTACTAACTTTTATCTGATACCCATATTGTCGTAATAGTAAAAAGTCCCCCCCCCCCTTATTTTTCTAGGTTAAAAATTATATAACCTATGTCACGTATGTTTATTTACTGTATATATAAATTACACATTTTATAGTTTTAACGGCTTAACTCTTTAGCGGCTTACCAAATTTCTTTCAAATAACAAATTTAAGGTTATTTTTGTAAACTTGTAACATCCGTAATGAGAACTCTACCAGGAAAATATAAAATTAAGCTCGTTGTTTTTCCCTTATCTACCTACGTGTTTTTCTAAAATATTTAATTTTTGTCTGTGAACCTTTTTATGAAAAATAAAACGTGTTAAATATTTTCCTTGTATTGGCTTACGGGGCACTTACAAATTGTCAGTTACAATATTTTTGTACCACTGAACCGGAAGATGATCTCAGCTGAGTAATTGCTAAGAAACTCAGTTGCTGACATTTTTACCTTTCAATATATTAATATGTTTCATATTTGATTACCCATATCACTTTTAAATATGTACTAAGCATATAATATTTAAAGCGAATGCGTTAGTTTAATATGTTTATATCTGCGCATACATATACTAGATAAAAAATATGAAACTTAGGAAAAGTGATTTAGAAAGAGATTTATAAAGTATGTAATAAATAAAATTTGAAGGTGTTAGAAATCTTTATAGTTCGACTCCGGAAGCACCACCGGAAAACCTATTTCTGCCTTATAACAGCATATTATGTGCTACTGTGTTCTGGTCTGAGGGGTGTGGCAAGGGAGACATACTTTCCGGGCATTTCATCTTAACACTGAGGGGTAGCATTTATGGCTAAGCTTAGGTTGGCTTGATCTTAGTTGATTACAAATGTCCATGAGCGACAGTAGCCACTTACCACCAGCTGCATGCTTGTTTGTTACTTCTATACTATAAAAAAATAAAAGGTTATCATACTAATATTATAAAAGCGAAAATTTGTAAGGATGAACATATGTTTGTTTGTTACTGTGACGCAAAAACTACTAGTCGCATTTGGTAAAATTTGGCACATACAGAGTATGATCTGGATTAACGTAGAATACTCATTGCCGCGGTGAATATGAAGCGGAGCCGCGGGAATAAGCTAATACATATATTTTCATTAACATAAATATACGTTTTATTTACTGTCGACGTAACTATACATATATGTAATTATAACGCTCACTAAATCATAATTTAGACATAATACGGTCCTTTGATTAACAATTCTACTCACAGATTAACATCATTAGCTTGCTCCATTAATAATTAAGCTTAGGACATGTTTCACAACGAGAGAGCAAACTGCAAGCGATACACGACATGATTAACCCGTTGTTTCATTTTGAATTATATGATTGGTGAAGCATCCGTTAAAGCGAAATCATTATTAATTTTTTTTTGATTCTTATTAAACAAATTCCTTTATTTAAACAAATTTATTTTATTATGTTTATTTTTATTTTCTTGCCTATTATTATTTTATTATTATATTTTATGTATTTGGAACCTTAAAGCAATTTAAGTCCAGAAAGACTAATTTTCTTCTTACAATAAGATTAGTGATCGTAATAAATAATAACGCAAACAAACTTTGCTGACCTTAGAAAAGAATGATTGCATCCTGCCAAAACACATATGTTTAATATTCTCTGTCACTTGGACTTCCGTCACAATCTACCGACATAAATATCTTCTTTTATAAAATTTAAGTGGCAAACAAGCATGCAGTTCACTTATTAGAGAGCGGTCTATCTATCTGTCTTATCTATGAACATCTGTACAAAGTCCATATAGAACAAGGGTTACTGAATACAATCACGGATTACCAGAGAAAATGAAAAAAGATTCGTAACGATGTTCCTTTGAAGAGGGTCGTCACATGTGATAAGTTTAAAAAAACGTTTTTTGCATAATTGATCCATAATATGTGTAAAACATCCTGACAAACTGATTTTCTAATTTGCAGTGATTATAAAGTTACACCATTTAAAATATGCTGGTGTTTGGAGCATTGAATTAAATAGTCGAAAAGGCCCGGCCTACTGTGATCCGTTCACATTAATATCTGAGACTCAGCGTTTTGTAATAAAAAAATAAAACAAAAAAATCTCGATAGCTACTCGTCGCTCGCTTGTGTTACAACAGATCATTAACTCCATACTAGGAATCATAATAATGTCAATTTTGATGAGCTTTGCGACACGTCCAGTTCGTTATTATAATTTCTGACAAACTATGTTTATTAAACAATAATAATTAATGTTTTAATCAACGTGCAAAGCCAGACGTAACTCTATTTGGTGATGATTAGGACGATTTGAAACAAATGTTTATTCTGTTGATTGTTCCCATCAAAAATATATCTAAGTTAATATAAATATACATATTGATAAACTACATTATTTCTACGGTTTTGCCCGTTTAAATCACATCTACCACGGTAATAACTATCCTATGATTAATGCAGGTCATTAACTATCTGTGTGTCAAATATCAACGAAATTCGACCAGATTTTATGCGAGAAAAAGTAAAAAACACACATACATCCAAAGTGAAAAAGACGTACATCACATGACAAACTTTCTCATTTATAATTTTAATATAATTAGATAGTTGTGCAGTGTTTATTAGTTATAATTTAAAGAAAACAATAAATGAGATAAAGTAACCACTAGATTACGATAAGTTCTTAATAAACTTACAAAACAAATAATAAACCTAAAGTAAGAAAGGCCATTCATCTAAAATCTATAAAATATTGATAGATTTTCTTTGCATGTTTATTAATACGTAACCAACTTACAACTTTTCTGTACAAATATATTATTTGTGACGAGCACAAAAATAACAAGCTTTTAAACTTTTAACAAAATCATTCCAGTAGTCTTTACGTGATACGCGTTCAATCTTTATAGTAATACTAGCTTATTCTCGCGATTCCGCTTACTTCGATCATTTCTACTGTAATAAGTATATAATGAGTAAATCCATAAACTATATGTCAACTGTCAGTCATACCCGACCAATAGTTTTTATGTGAACGTAACAAACATTCAAACAAACTTTCGCCTTTATACTATTAATAACAGTGATTAGAAGCCTGTTTATCCCTAGGTGTATAAGAAATGAAATGTCTTTTACATAGGACAACGGGGCACATACAATTTGTCAGTTACAATATTTTTCTTACACTACCACCGGATCGGAACACGACCTCAAGAATCACCTACAAGAATCTCAGCGGATTTGTATTTTTTCGCCGCATAATTTTCCTTTTTTATCATATTGCTTTCACTTGGACAATAAAAGCTAGTACCAGTATTATGATAAGTTAAATGTCTCTTTTTTTAACCTTTTTTTAAACCAGAGGCTTGTTTAAGAGACCCATTTATTTCTTAAAGGCACAGTATAATTTCCCAAAACCAATCATAGTCACGGTTATGTGATTATACTCGTACATATCAAAGAGCTATGAATTATCGGAAATGCGTTAAACCGCCTCGTTGTTGTTATTCCCCTGACAATAGAGATGTAACGCTTAATGTCACTAGATACACAAGAATTTGCTTACATTGATCAGTTTTCAACATCGATGTGACGATTTTCCGCAACTCGACAAGAGATGGCGTCACTAGTGTTCTAAATCACGCTATCGAATTTTTCTATACATTTTGCAGATGTATAAGCTCTTAATTAAGACTGTCGGATCACAGCCGCTCCCCAGGCATGATCACCTATGTCCGTGTAGCTCATGACAAGAATATAGATATGGTTCCACATGTCTTTTTTGTTTTCGAAACCTTCAAAACCTGTCACGGTGGATGCCGGAAGTAACGTCTAATTGAGGGCTTCCGGTGTTGCGGACGGCAAGAGTACGAACCGTTCAGCCGTTGCTCCCGGGAAGAAGAACGGTCCATTTAACCGCATAACATCGTAAACACCCGAAGATGGGCGTATGATTACCACGAGAAAAACCTGACCGGACCTGACACTTAGGGAATTTCAGATGCATTACGAAAAACACCTTGCGAATAATGGTAGTGTTATGTAGATACTTCTATTATGCGTTATCATAATATGGGGACTCACAGGGGACTCACAGAGGCCGCACATATACATATTATGTATAAAATAACCATTACGTTGGTTGGTTATTTATCACTCACATATATATTAGATTTGGCCATATAATTATGATAATACTTGACCAATCTAACTAGAAGAATGGAAGGAATGCGGTTTCCCTCCCCGGTCCCGCCTCACGCCTCGCTCTCGTCCTTGTACCGTTCGCAC
>DWLI01000986.1:0-17501 GCA_018249915.1 Cecropterus dorantes dorantes | reverse complement strand
ACGAATGTATTAAAAAACCAAAATAGAATGCCTTAAAATATTCCTAGCGTAAAATTCCTATGTTCCGACATTTGTATTATCCGAGTAAAAATATTTTAAATAGCCAATACTTTTGTACAATCTCTAAGTATAGTTCTAGTACCCGTTAGCTACTGCAAAGGCCTTAATGGCCTGTAATGACAGATTTATACAGAAACCCTGTAAGTATTCCCCCGAGGACGGCATCTATTTACGCCGCTTACGGCGTATTGCCACCGTACAGACAGAACATTAGGCTGATTACGCACTGCAGAATGTACTAAAGTCTACCTTCGCTCTAAATGCATTTCGCTAGCAATAGAAAGTCACTATATTTAAACTCAAGCCATGCAGTTTAAAGTTTCATTAAACCGGTATTAGGATATTAGTAAGTGCACGTTACTTATTTTTTTGTAGCCGCCTACTAGGAGGAAAGAAGCATGAAGTTTTTGAAAGAAATATCTGTCATTTTTTTTTATTTGTCAGATAAGCTTAGACGAGTGATTTCTGTTGAAAACACCGTAAATTAATAATTCTCCAATAAATTACTGTATTTGCGATATAATATTGGCGGGTTGAACTATCTTCTTACTAGTATAAACTTGAACCTAACCAGGTTGTAGTGAAAAAACTGACAATTTTTCTGTATATGTGTCTTGATTTACGACAAATCTAAAACTTAAAAATAACTTTCTCACAAGTACTAATGGTACCTAATAAAGCTAGAAAACGCCACCACATTACTCAGTTTAAGATCAAAGGCGTCGCAATCGTTGCTTTGTGAGTGTTTAATGCGTGTAATCGGCCCTTGATTGGCTTGAATTAATCGCAGGGCATGCGTGACCGCTTCCATCCGAGTCACTCATGATGCTGCGTTTATGAGAAATTCGCCCAGAGTCCACAGTAAATTAAAAATAATGGCGTAATTAAAACTTACATCTCTCTTTGCGAGCTTAAAAATATCGATTTCGCTCTCATAATGCTTCAATTGCACGTATTAGTTATAAGTATTTGCATATTAATGAATAAATATAATGCGGCTTCTTATTTCTCGTGCTCGGATTCTTTTGATCGAGATCTTTGAACTCTAGAAGGCCGTTAAAATGCGTATCATTATGTTTTAATGTTGTCATAATTACACTTTGGAAACCTGTAAAATGTAGAAAAAAATAGACGTAGCACATGTATAAAACCTACTATTAATTAATATACCAATTTGCTCATATTTCAATCATAAAATCATAACTGTCAATCAAATTCTTGAAATCGTCATAATTAAATGTAAATTCGTTAACACCATAACAGGCGGGGTCGAATCGTTTTCTGTAACATAGTAATAAATCCATTAGAATGATGGCGGTAGGCAGTAGATTCAATTCGTCACCGCCATTACGGAGATCTCTGCTACCAGCGGCGGACCACCGGAAAGATGTTCCATCGACAAATTCAATTATAAACACAATAATCTACGCTCATATTTAAGATTTTCTCACATTCGAATGGTAATATGATTACTAAAATACTAAAGAAAATAACCTCCATAAAAATAAATAGTAAATGTTCATAATAATGTAATTTGAATAATTAATTTATTTCAATATTATTAACTGAGATTTTAGTATTACATAAGATTAGAGTTAATTAAACAACTCCGGAGAAATTAGAAATTTTATTAATTCCTATGTTTCTAAGAATTACTTCCAGTATAGTTTTAGGTAGACTCCAGGACTTCCAGGTAGACTCACAACATGATATTAATGTCATAAACCTAATATGATTTTCTCCCTTTCATTTGCTTTTTTTTTCCAAACATATGAGGCGTACTAGCATTATCTAGCATTAGAATAAATGGAGGTGCGACATGATAGTGCTCTGACGGTCTGTTTTCATTTCATCTTTTTAGATGGGATATTTAGGTTCGTAGGATAAGTAGTTTATTTTTGGTTTTGGAATAAAGTAGCAAACGAGCATGCAGTCCACTGATGGTGAGTGGTTACTAACGCCCTTAGACACCTGTAAGCAACTTCAGATATAACAGAGGTTCTATAACACAGATGCGTTGCTACTCCTGAATTGTGAGGTGGTCGGCTCATATATAAGTAAGTCAGTAACTACACTCTTCCACCGAAAGGCCAGAACTGCTTCAGACAATTGAAACAAAAATAGATGTAACGGTGGTATCTTTTCAGTCAAACGACATTGGTTCTACCACCTGGTATCTAGGCTAGATAGGACATGGCAAGGGCGTATCCACCATAGTGTCCAGACTTACAATCCAGGTGGCATTAACAGACGAAAACTTACAATCTCCCGCTTTCTCAAAAATATTATATGTAATCTTAGTTCCGACTAAGTATCTCACCGATATCTGCTGAAAGGACTACCTTACGTGATGACTGCCAGCAGATTATCAACAGATACGAATTCGAAGGTGGTAGAACTCTTTGTGGTTCGACTCTGGAAGCACCACTGCCACACCTATTTTTGCCTAATAGCAGCAGTGTTATGCGCTGTTGTGTTCTGGTCTGAAGGGTGTGGTAAGGGAGACTTACTATCCGAGGTATTCCATCTTAGTCCTTATGTGAGACTTTGATCTTACATGCATACATGTGGGCTGCATGCTCGTATGTTACATCCATACTATGAACGAAGGATACTATCATAAGCTAAATGTAAAATACGATAACAGCGCATCAAGCAAGATCCATTTTATGCTTCAACGTCAATCGCATTTTGTCCAGTCCCGGTTTGATTGTCTAATTCGTTATGCGACTACTGGCCATTAAGCGCCTCAGATGACTCTACACTTCATTATCTGTGGTTGGCTCCTAGCGGACACTATTACCTTAACGATACTTATTATTACAACCATTATCAACGGTCACGCCTCATTCAATAATTAAGATATCAGACCTTCCGAAAACAAGAGTAAAAACGTAATACTCTTTCACGTTTTTATTTTCACTTACCGTCGTATCGCGTATCTAAGTAAAAATGCAAAATGCACCTGCTTCGACACTTTCTTATTATTTTTTCGGCAGAAGAATCGCGATCATTACGCTTGTACGTAGTTTTTCTTTTATGAATGCTTACGCTCTGATTAAATTATATGAGACACAAAGGTCAAAAATATTATGGATTAGTGACGTAGCTTTAGTTTAAATGTTTCGATAAAAGTTGTAATCACTTTATATTAAACAAATAGCAAGCATGCAGTCTATTTGACGCTAAGTGGTAACTGTTGTCCATCTAGATTAGTCTAGGTAGACATCTATAATTAACCCCAGATCGAATTAGAGTCCTAAGGTCGGCCACAAATGTGTTGATATTTCTGAAATCTAAGTTAAAATACCTTGAATGAGTGTCTCTTCACACCAAATCTAAATACGAGAGCTCTATATAATAATGTTGATTCACGGAAAAATAAGTGTGCCGGTGCCTCCTAAGTCAAACCGCGAGGTATTCTACAACCATTAGAACGAAGTTTATTGACCACTAAGGATTTTTATCTTTCTTTACCTCTTACATTTTGCTAATTTGCGAAAGAATACACGCTCAATCGATGTAATCGAAGGTTATTAGCTTCGGATGGTGCGAAATGAAGTTTGATTGCGTGCGAGGAACTCATAAAGGTGGTGCGCGGTGGTAGCAGTGGTGGTCAAATCGACAGCGGAACTACGCTACGCGCTTGCAACCCCTAATCAATGTAAAGCCGGCTATCAACGGTACTACGCGATTTACTGTTTAATCAAATTATGGCTCTTTCTTGATTCATTTCATTTTTTTCTTTTTAATACTAGTTTCGAGATCAATGTAACAAAAAACATATGGTCTGAACATTACATGATACTTGCCAAATGATGTTTAGGGTTATAACAATAAAAAGTTGTCGTTTTATGGATACCTTTATTTCGAATCGGTATGTTGGTGGTCAATATTTTTTTCTTTTTAAATTATTTCTAGGAAAAAAGAATCGTTTATATTTATAGTTTAGTGCTAAATTACTTTTAATCCCATCGAAACTTGATTTATTATTGAGTTCCTTTAATTAAATAAGTGAACGCCAATACATTGTAAATTATATATGAAACATATTCGTTTCTACATTGTATCTTAAATTAATAAATGTCATTCAGTACTACATGAATTCCTTCTTCAAAATAAATATAAATTAAATGCTTCTTCTTAAAAATAAATATAAATCTATTGATCGTCATACTTTCAGTGAAATATTGGGACGAAATTGTTTCAGTTCATTGACGATGACTCGTGCTTTACCTTGATCTGAGCAGTCATATAGAAAATTGATGCGGTTTTAGTAAGCCGTTGACCTGGTACTCAGAAATATCAATGCCAATGTCGTTGAACTGATCCTATGGTAATTACACATAATTTGGCGCGTTTGGGAAAACATATCAGAATTTATTAGCATGAGACTCAGTTATGCGCTCCAATGTAACGCATAACTTTTGACGTAGCATAAAGTTTCGCGCACCGATGTCACACATAATTGGCTTATAGTGTATTGCTTGTTCTTACTTATATTTCATTTGAATGTTATATGCATTTTGCCCGGATCATTTTATTAATTATGCTTAAGAGGTTTCAAGAGAAAAGAAGAAAATTTCATAATTACTTTGTAGCGGTTGGTAGATCTATAATAATGCAACGCTGTGCCACAAAATAATAAAATAAAGTTGTATAATCTGTATGAAAAAATAAAAATATTTATAGCTGCAGTAACAATAGGTACGGTTGCTACATTGTAAGTCCGTTTTTTATCTGATGATGTCTATAATCAAAAGCAAAAGTCATAGATTGGTTTTAAGAATATCGTGGAGCTGATAACGATATCTTTAGGTTAAAGATATGGACAGGGAACTGAATTAGTGAATCTGTCCACTATATCAACGCAGCCAAATGGCATCTCATTATAAAGTTTAAAATCCAGGGACATTTATAAATTAAAATAAGTAAATCGAGTTACGAGGCGCTACCTTTTTAAGGCGAGCATTAACAAATTACACTGGGACAGATATTTTTGTAATGTTACTTGTTTGTGAATGGTTTTATCTGTCGTGATCAATTTATCGGTTCGTTAGCGTCTGATAAATGCGGTCTGATTCTATACTTTATCATGATAATAGCTTTGATTAGTACTGTGAGAATGTCCTTGTAATATATCGGTCCTTTATCTGTATGCGTGAACCGTTTTTTGTTTTGATTGCTCGCAAGTCCGATGATTACGGAAAAGCTCCGTGCACTACGATTACTTCGTATCTGATATTGGTTAGTAATCAGTCATTTCATCGCAAAAGGCCAGACTTCTGGGCGGTGCTACTCCTAATGACCGGCTACCAACGCGTTAGCGTTTAATGCCCCTTTAAATACTGTAGCGGCTTCATAATACACTCAACGAACTGCCGGAATGCTATTAGCAAATTTCGGTTTGCACACTAAATAACCACCAACGCAGATATTAGCCGTGAAGAATACATTGATTGGCGGTTATTAGTCGGAAGCGTGTATGACACGATTTACAAAATAAAATTTGGTTACGGAAATTTTGGAACACAGGTGAAGATTATGACCGACAGGTGTATCATTGACTAACTTATTAATTGTGCCCTTTACTACTTAGCCTTCATTTTAATGATTAGAAACACTTGTTTGGTAATATGGATTTCTTCATGAGCAAGGCAAATATATTTATTGTGCTCTTTAAGTGTCGTTCACATTATTGTTTCATATGCTAAAAATGTACCCTGTTTGCAGGTTTTCAACTTTGTATTTTTATTTAAAAATTATCATCTCTTATACGGTACATGATTGCAGCATTGAATTTTATTTTACTTTATTAGTTAGCTGTTTCTTATGCCACAGTAATTTGAATGTGAAATCGATGTACCTACTTGTTAGTATGCTTGTAAATTTCTTTGTAGCCTCATTTTACATTATAGTATCTGTAATTTATTGCAAACTAAACAAAAATACTTATAAAGTTACCTTAAGAAACTTGATTAATTTTGATTCACATTTACATTGCATGAAATCATATGTTTTTGTAATTTGTGATGACGTGCGCAGCGGAGTGATTATTATAAGGATTTGACAAACAGTAGCTTCCAAGTCCGATTTCTAACATGGCAGAAGTCTAATTGAAGCAGATTTTAAATGAGTTTAATTGTTTACTAGTCATAGTTCCACGCTAAGCGCTTTACTGTGTTTAGCAAACGTCATTAAAACATATTTTGTACTACAGAGAAATAACATTGCTATTTTCCGCAAAGTTTTACAAACTTCCGCTTGGTAAAAGAATTACAAGTTACATGTGTCAAATTTCATAACTCCGATCACAGATAAAAGTCCTTATAGTCGTGATAAACTTTGCTTTATGCTGGTAGCAGCGTTCCTTGTTAGACTGACAGATTTCTTGTTAGTCCAATTTCCGTCACGTACGAGATCATGTCAACGTGGACCATGGGAAGTGATTCACTCCATAACTTGCATAATGACGAGGCTGTTGGTTGTGACAGTGTCGGACCACCGGAGGCGAGTACGCTTTTTTGAATTCACCTTCATTAGAGCGAAACTGAGTGACATGGCGCGGGGACGAAGGGATTTCTTCGGGTAAAGTTTATGGCTATCAGAAAAACTTAATTAATGGTCTAAGTGTCTTTATGTTAAATATTTGTGATTAGTATCTACAAGTATTAAGTTCAAATATTCTATATTTTTTTCATTTAAGCTGTAGTTAGGTATGAATTTAATATATTTTATTGTTAACGTCAGTTAACAATAAAATATATTATTTCTTATTTATAAATATATTATTTAAATCTTTATTATTCTTATTCTGTTATTGCTTTTCGATTTAGTCAATAAAATTAAGTGGATCATTAACTTCAAGATAACAACAGAGAAATGGTTTGATAATCTGACCATTCTACTTTTATTAAAGCTTACAAAATTAAGCATTATTATGTTATGTGTCTATATACCTAGTTTATTACATATTATTACTTCGTCAATCACTTTGACAGCTGTATTATTGATGGGTTTTGATAAAATTAAAGTGATTGTAGCATAAATGTTAATGTAATCTAAGGCGCATTATGTAAGGTCAGTATCGCTATCGCCGATAGAAATTTCATCGCTTATTGATAAGTTATAGAATCTGCTGTCACTCACCACCTGGTTGGGGTCGACGAACTTCATTGTTGGAATCCAAGGCAGGCCAAGTTTCCATTTTGAACATTACTGGCTTATCGTGGAATGTGTAATTCATTCACAAGTTGGGATGCGTATGGGATGAGCGAGTTATTTCATGTCGTTTAACATTGCAAGTGTTTTTTACTTTAATTTATAAGGCTTCGTTTTTTGTTGTGTTTTAAAAGAATCATTCATTTTATTTAATTAGATATTGTTAAAGCTAAATATTTGTTGTGTCTTTTGTCTTCTTTTTACTGTCTTTTTCTACGTTGTCTTTAGGACGTAGGTAAAATCGTGCTTTATGTATTTGTAAAAACGTGAATCATGAGATGTATTTAACGATTGTAATGTATTATCACTCATGAATTTCTAAAAACTTCAGTAACTTGCCAGCATTGAGAATTAGCAAGTATTCTCCGACAAAAAACCTCCAGCAGTATTGAAAGTGTATAAAAATACGCGCATCATTTGTGGACAGTTGTATTGACCGTCGGTACCCGTTTTTGTGGCGGCTCAGTCCATGGTTTTATGTGGTTTAATTCGATTGGCGCAGTGGTTGTAGGGACCCTAATTATTTGAATAGCGCGACACAACGACGCTCCTTTGAGCAATGCCGATAACGTGATTACGGTGCGAGTTCCAATAATGCGACTGCCAGAAATTGTTCATGTCGTCATGACGAGAAATTAGTACCAGAAAATGATGAAATGAAAACACACATGAAATTAAATACACAAAAAATAAAATGACACAAAATTGAATAAATAAACCATCGTTTTAAATTTTATATAGCAAAATGAAAAACTGGGCGAAAATAAATACTATTTCATGAACAGATATGATATGACAAGATAATATATCTACTAAATGAAATAAATCAATAATGAAAAATTACGAAACAATTAATACATTATCTTTTTGCCCGTACAATATTGGGATGTAACAAAATCTCTTAAAATGTTTAACCATATTGAATTAAATAGATATCTGATTGTTGAACTAGATTTCTGTTCTGGGTCTAGGTGTATTTGTATTCGTCTTTGTGTGTCTATTACACCTATGACAGAGATAAAAGCTCTTGTATATGGGGTTATTAGTATAAAAAGCGTTAATTTTTTTTTATTATCGACGCAAAACAGTTTTTCAGTTACTATGAGGTAAAGTTTCAACCAGATAAAAGAGTGAATTTTATGAAGATGACAGATAACATTTGTATTTAGAGAAAAGGATTTCTCAAAGAGGATAAGGTAGAGAACGGCTCTAGCAGTAAACATTCAAAGAATGTTAAATAGAAATGCAGATAGTGAAAATAAGGAATTCATTTTTTATCCTTCGCACTAAAATAAGAAAAAGTGTAGACCTACATTTGGGTATCGCAATTAAGTGAATATTTTAGAGGGTTCTGTCACTAAAACTACCGCACTCTTGTGTCAAAAACAACGGTATAATGTCTACCTGTTAAAGAATTTGGAAGTTATTTCAGTTATTTAAAAAAAACGAAATATGCCATCAATATCCAATTCATTAAAGGCTATTAATGAGTTTTATTATAGCGTGGCTTTACGGCACCGCAACGCCGCCTGATTAATGAAACGGCCCAATAAATGAAACATTTGTACGTGAACATTAGACTATCTTTATTTGGCATTGCATAACTCAGAGTTAACTGCCTATAGAATCTATTCAAAGGGCTTTTATGCTTTGTGAAAAAAATAAAGGACCCGTAGAAACAGACTGCTGTTTTTGTGTTTGCTTTTGGCTCTTCCACGGTACTTGAACTTGTTCGATACTTAAAAATAACGACATGCATGCGCCTGCGTCGGATTTAGGTCACACGCTTATTGGCGGCAACTGTACACTGGCAGCCAAGGACACAGGTCCTTGGGTGCACTTGTGTACGTAATCTCCGACTGAATTAATACTCATATTTTGTGTGCGCGTAAAATTTTCCGGCTTTTTGTTACCATCGAGTGTGGATTATACTCATTTTTGTACAGATGATTGTATTTATATTTATTTTTTGATAATTTTGAACTTAATAAACTGCCTATTAGTAAGGTATTATCTTTGGCCAAAGGAATTTTCAAGCGGGCCTAAGAAAGATATAGATATTTCATAACCTCTTACACGTCAGATTTCTAGAGTTTCGCGTTGCTTATGGAGCTACTGTAGGGCACGGGGGCTAACTAGAAATAAATCACCTCCCAACAGTTGCCTTTGCCAAAACATTAAATAAAATTAATATATTATTTCAAACTAGATTTCAAATAATATTTTGAAAATTGTAACATTTGATTAACCAAGAGGAAAAATCTTCCTAAAATTAATTATGTACCTTGATTTTTTATTGCGGCAGCGGTTCTGCGAGTGGTCAGGTGGAAAGCAGCTGCGACGCGCGACCGTCGCGTGCCTTGTCGCACGAGCGGCCCCGATGTTGACCGAACCTGCCCTGTTAGGGCTACCATACGTTGCTTGGATTTAGGACATGTGATAGAAAAATTACAATAAATAAACATATTTAATGAAGTATAATTATGCATTTTAACAAGTAGGGTGGCGGAGCGGTTTTGATACCGGTCTGACACGTGGTTCTGTGTTCGATCCCCATTCAGACCTATCAGTTCGGATAAATTAAAATGTCTGGTCTGTATTTGTTCTTGCATATGTCATGACACCGCGACCATATTCGATTCGATATGTTTTTTTTTAAATAAAGGTTCACAAAAATGAGTGAATGTCATCTACTGCACCACTAAAAACGTACTCTACAGTTTATTTTTCTTTATATTTATGTCCTTATTATATCGTGTGAAGTAATGTGACTATTTACTTTTAAATAACAGTACCAAAAACATGAATACACGATGATCTCGTTTCCTGTCCTAATAATCTCGCCAATGATTGAGCGATAGTACTAAAAATATTATATACTTATCGTAGTTAGACCAGAAAGAAATGGAGAGGATTATATTTTGGTATTTTCTAAATTTTTAAAACTAATTGCTGCCTAAATTACATTCAGTGATAACGTGGCACGCGACAGTCGCGTGCCACGCCGCCCGAATAATCACGATGATTACCGAATAACCTGACCTTCTACAATATTACTGCAGGAGAATATTATGAGATCATACTAAAGTTCTGTAATTACCCTCTGTTTGTGATTGGTTTAGGCTTCAGTCATAACTTATTTCAAAGAACACTTGGGCGTGTGGAAATCCTCACGATGTTTTCTATAACCATGACATGTTATGACAATTAATAATTTATTTGTAGTACGCACATAACTTTATAAAATAAGAAGAACGTGTATGGGATTTGTAAAATGGATTCCATTATGAAGCTGAGTTTCTAGTTAGGCTGTGACTGCTAACTTTATCCCAGGTACAAGAAGAATATTATGCCATATAATTGCAGAAATAAAAAATGTTACAGGTGACAACCAAACTTTATTCTGGATAAAATCTTTATAAGCAGAAGAATACTTACTTTTGACTTATCATAACACAGCCTCCGCGTAAAAAGAAAAAAAACACAGCCTAATTTAGCTCGACCCATGAAATTTTAATAATACTTTATTTTATGGTTTAGACAACCATTAAGAACGTTTTATTAGACATTACACTCTTAATGAGGCTAAATAGGGTTTAAATATGTATACTATTTGTATTATAGTCTACGTGACCGAAGTCGCGGGCAACGGGTAGTCTATCAAAAATTATTAGGTCACCCTACAAAAGCGTCATCGCCGAATTACAAAGCTGTTTTCCGACAAGCTTTCCATTAGTTATCTAGTTCGGTAATTAACAAACTTGTCAAGCGTGTTGATTATTCACTCTGCACTGAATGTGTCTTTATTGCGTTTTAATTATAAAGTTATTTCGGCCCTTTAGTTGCATTCATATACTTTCCACTAATCGTATATGAAGATTTGTAAAAGTATCAACCCGTTATACATACTAAGTCACGCAGTAATACTAACTAGTGTACTTGTGTTTTTGTTTTTTTATTTTTTTCATTTAGTATCCGTTTGAAATCCACTTTTAAAGTATCATAATCTATGATCAACCCGTCACTTACTTTAAAATCAATAGTTTGCGCATCCGATCTTGCATCAAACGATCACCTTTAGCTGATTGTTAAGTACTAATACTGCATAATCAACTCGTTATCTCCACTGGCTAAAAAAGCTGTTTTGTTACAAACGGATGCAGCGTCGCATACTAACCGACAATTAATATAAAGGGAATTAATGAGTATTCTGGAGCCTTGACAAAACGATTCGCGAATATCCACAGGTGTGCCTTACATCCGTCGCATCTAGTTCGTCTTGATCCGAACAAGTTCAAACAATTAATAACACCAACGGATATACCCACCCATAATGGCTCGAACTTCCCTTCCATTATCAAAAATTACTATTGCAACTTGATTTCGATGGGCGCGGCCTAAGACGTGATCCGTTGCAATACGAATTGTCTTTTTCAAATTAAATGCACCAAGATCTTTAGGACCCCTATTTTTGTATTTCGCTTGTGTTATTATTTTCATTTTGCAATGCAATTCGAGCTGAGGCACGTGTAGAAAAACCCTTTGTTATTGTAATTTAGCTCGAATCCAGGTTCCGTTCGCCGTACCTTTTGAAATAATCATGTACTACAACAAGATCTTGATTGGTAAGCTTATGTAAACTAATGTTGTCATAATTATTGTTTTTATGTGTTTTTCGTTCATGTCTTGTTTAAATGGAATATAATTACTGGTTTTATAATAAAGGTAATTATAACTATATAGATGTCGATTCATGTGTAGTGATATAGTTTACTATAGGTAGTAGGTAAGTGTTCGTTAATGCAACATTATTGCTCTGCTAAAAAAAGATTTTAATTGATATCTTTACTTTGATATAAGATCAAATAAAAAAAAAACAACTAAGTAAAGTTTGGGATGGCTAAAACTTAATCTATATGATTAAATTTAAGCAATTTTCGCAAATTTATTAGTAAGACTTCAATTGATATTTAAGACTTCAATGGATTAATTATTAGGTGGATTTTGTAATATTTAATATTTATAATTGTTGCATGTGTTGATGTGAATTTAGTTGTAAATTTACATAAATATCAATTTTCATTTATGTTTATTGAAAATGTAATTGATATTTAATTATCATTATTTGAGATATTCTGTACATTCAAAAACGTGAAGTGATTTGATTTAACGAGGTGATCAACATAGGGACATAAAACAGACACAGGTTTTCTTTGAAGTATTTTTATATTATATACTTACATAAACAACCTCACTGGTTGATTATTATTGGTGGTATTGTCGTGATAGTTAAGAATAACTTCTATAAACATCTTAAATTATTAGGAATCTTTCTTAGGGTACTAAATACTATCTATATACATTAAGTCTTTGTCTCAAAAATATTTTACAGTAACAGGATTAATTCACCGATAACATTTTCCAACGAAACTCGAAGTCGATAATTCTTACTCATGCTTACTTATTAGAGTCTGTACAAAATATAACTATACTTAAATCTAATGACTAGATAACAATATTAAAATTTAAATCTTTAACTAAGTCTTATTGGAAGTTACTGTTAAGTAAGGCTACACTAAGGCACAGCGATATTTTGAGTCTTTTACGATATTACTAAATGCTTATGTATGGAACAAATGATCGTTTCAGTCTTGGTAATGTTATTCCATCGATTTACGAAATGCAAACTGAGTATTCGGTCGTTGTTCGGTCGCTCGGCGGAATGCATCGATGGGGTCGTTATAGTCCACCATTATCCCCTCTCATTAGGAATATACTGATTGCGCTTAATTAGAGGTTCCCATCGAGTCCCTCGCGCTCCAACAGCGTTCGGGTCCTTCTTGAGGCGAATACTCGTTTTTTCACAATCAACAAGCCGCTTAATGGCCGCACTTTGATCTCCGTAAAGCACGGTACCTGTAAAAGACAAAAAAACGTTAATCAAGTTACTCAGGATTAACTCATGTTTCGCGGTAAAGGCGCAGAACCAGATTCTTAAGTTCAGTGTCGTAGCAAGTGTAGGTATATTATATGTGTGCCGATGAAACGTAGATATCACCAGATGTTTGCTCAGGGCTTAGCAAATATTGTAACACGTGTGCTTCGCTCACCGCCCTTCTATTTCCTCTCGAGATTTCGTCTTCCGGTACAATAAATTAATGGGCGTAAGCGCAAGTGTTTTTTGCGAGTTTTAATTTCGAACTCTCGTGAAGGCGCTACCGGATCAAATTTATCTATTGATTTTGAACATATGGCGAGACTTGCGTGCCGAGCTCAAACTGACCGGATACACTGTGTTTGTTTATAATATTTCAACATAATGCAAAACCTGTTTCCACTTGTAGTGAATCAGAGCAATCTTTTATGACCACTTGTTATTAGAATACAGCACTTTTACGTGCAATCTTCGCACTACATGCGGGGCGAACCGCAAGATTGTTAGAAGTAATTGCCGATCGGCTATTGAAATAAAGGGAGAATGCGGGTGCCGTCTATTAAATAATACTTTTTACTCGAAATTCAAAATTTTTGCTCATGACAAGAATTCTACCTTACTATCATTTTTTTATGTGACGTATTTTAAGATTCGCTATTGTTGGAGACACCATTGTTGTTGTGAACCAACAATAAAAGGTAAAGTCTATGCGTTGACGGTTGCCTGGGCGACCATAATAGTACACGAGATGTTTACCTTTTGCCTCGCATTAAAGACGATCCTAAATCTTTGGAAATGTGCAATATAAAAGCGTAGACCTGACCCGGCAGGCAACCGTAACTAACAGGCTTTACAAAAACCTTTTTAGTATTATCTACCTGTGATTTACACATAAACTAAAATATTGAAAATCCTTATTGATTCACAATTCAGTTTATCAATATAGTCTCGTCGGAAAAGTAAACTTCTGATAAGAGTTTAGATTTATCAAATATCACATTTAACACATCCAAGACTCATTGACAAAGTGTAATACTATCTTATCAACTTTTTAGCTTTTTTTAGCTTCACCTTATCTATTTACAAGCACATTATTTAATGTTTGAACCTCTTAAAATCAGGCAATATACATACATGTAAATCTAAAATTTAACTTTTAAATTTTGCTCTGATTATATGACTTCGAACACTCTGAGTATAATAAAATCAAATAAAAAAATACAAATATCAACCTACCAGAAATCACTGTTGCTGCCACCACGATATAACGTCGAGCAGCTCTTCATCTTCAGGACTCATTGGTTCGTATGAGTCGTAGGCATCGTGACAGTTAGGTCCTGCAGAACTTTCGGAGATAAGGGATGGTGCAGGTGAATGTGATTCTTCCGATGATGGTGGCGTTTGAGGGCCAGACGAGTTAAGGCTTAAACCAATTTGCGTTTCAGAACATCCTTCTTCACTTTCTTCCAAGAGACGCTTCAAACTTTTTATATATTCCACAGCAAGTCGCAAAGTGTCCACTTTGCTCAATTTACGCGAAGATCCTCGGCCACCCGCCAGGGCCGCCGTCACAGCCGAAGGGATATGCTGCCGGAGAGCCGCAAATCCATTGTTAACTTGCTTCACTCTGTTACGTTCGCGAGCATTTCTTCGGGCCACGGAAGCCGGCTGAGTCGGATAGGGCTGATGGAGATAGGATCTCTTCTTGCATCGCGCCGGATCGACGGGCGCAGGTGCCAGCCGTCTCGGTGCAGGTGACTGAAGCTGCACTAGCTTCTGATTGACGCCGAGATTTTGGTAACTTTGAATCGCCGCCATCGGCATCGCGAGAGTAAATCTGTCGAGAGTAGGTCAAGTGGAGCGCACGAGTGCGTGCCGCGGAGGTCGCCGGTGGATTGGCGTAGGTGGCGCGCACCCCCGTCACTAAGTAGCGCGCGCGGCGCGCGACGGCGAGCGGCGGCGGTGGGGCGCGTGCCGGGCGCGCGCGCACACGCACGGGCCGCCGCCTCCCCGCCGCCCGCTCTGCTACTTGTTGCGCGCTGATCAAAATACGCCGGCACTTATTATGCCATAGAGCCAGCGAGAAGCTCGCGCCGCTATTGTTGCACGTTGTTGCGCATAATTATCCTGTCCATTACCTTGTTCGGAAGACGAGATCTGCTCGTATCGTCTATTTAGAAGTCGTTAGGCAGAATAGACGCTGTAAACGGGTCGGCGACGGTATTGTATTATTAATGGCCTTGTTTTACTTTTTTATATAATTATCGGCGGTGTTCCCAGAAAACATAGCTATCGCGTTCATCCGCGACAAGAGTTTTGACCCAAGATGCCAGTGCAATATAACGATGTAAATAGTTCTGTTTATGGTACATATCCCCGTGTGCTCCTTAATTACACGTATTTACATATAGGGCCTGTAATATCAAGTGGTCGTGCTATCAGCTTCATCATAATCAAAAGAATCCTAGCTAGAGTGTCCACAAGGCATCAGGGTGGTTAATGGGAGCGTTGCGCCTGCGCGCCTCGAGGCAGGTGCGTGTGGCAGCATCAATGCCCAGGCTAGCCTAAGATCCCTTCAAGTGCCAGTCTTTTTATTCTGAGTCTAATTAAAGTGTTGGATTATCGAGTTAAGTAGATAGGAGATACGTTTCGCAATAACGATAAGGGCTTACTTATGCGTTTTTCATTTAGATACGCAAACATGGAAAGCGTCGATGGACGTTGCTTGCGTTTTAATGGTAGTAATTTTATGTAAAACGCGTGCGTTTATTTGCGTTTATATACACACGTCTGAGCTAAATATAAGTGTAGCCCTCAGTGGGTTGTATAAGCTGGTGGCGTCAAGTTATGAGCAGGTGCGCAATCGTGTGCGACACCATTCCTTCCGAACACATCAAACGCCATCGATTCAATGTCGTAAACTGAACGAAAATTTCCATCTGTTCATAGATTAATAAATATTCATAACATGCTGTTACGTATCACAAATAAAATTGATCTTTCGTAATATTCTCCAGTAGCAATTTTGCAGGAATAATATATTCATATTTGAAACAGAACCTTTAAACATATGATAAGAAATAAGTAGATATTAAATTTAAATAAAAAATAGATTAACGATTGCAACACTGCAATAACTATTAATAACACTGCAATAAATAAATAAATAAATATAAGATTAAGTATTGAACACAACCACAAAAGTTTATTAATTGTCTATATTTTCTATAACATACGTTATCAAAAGTGTTAATAGTTGAATAAGTTTTTTTGTATAACACAAATAGTAACTAAAACTTTAAAGCATAAAGGTTTTTGCTAAATAATATAAAGAAGCGAACAAATAGTTATTTCAACCCCTAACAGCTCACTAACGTCATCTACACGCAACCCTTAGGCAAGCGGAACTAAAATCGACACAAAGTTTCACCACCGCGTTAATGTTCTTCTTTATCCCTGTAGAGGGCGATACGAGTTGAACTAATGTTTACTATTATTTCTAGAAAATAAGTTATTTAAAAAAATATTCGTATAAAATAAATTTCAAGACAATAAATAATTTAAAATAAAATTATAAGTTTTAAGATACATTTAAAAACGCCAAGATTTTATAAAAACTGCTAAAATATATGAACATCACGACCACGTCGTGACTACGATCTATGTAACTGGGTTGAAATATCGCCAAAAAGAAATCGAAAACCGCATATCGTGAGTACCCATATTAAAATGTTAAAATATATTACATATATTATGATTATAGGCATATTTCTATAATTTCATTTGAATAAATCATAAATAATGTAGTATCAGTCAGTAGAAACCCATTAAGGTTTGATACCAGACGGCTAACACTATATTTTTTAATGACGACACGATCCCAATAAAGTTATCCTTAACCTATATCCGTCTTCGTCTTTTGAGGTCCACTGCGAGACGTAGGCTCCTCCTAATTGGGATACTTGCCAATAGTCACCGCGCCCGGTATGTGTGCTGGTGATCGTAGTAGGTATATCATACACAAGGACATGCTCATCTACTGGGTTTACTTTCTTAGTTGTCTCCTACGAGATCCACGGGATTCATAATCAATTATACACGACACGCTAGGATTCAGCTAGTCTAGCTAGCTAGTAGAACCTACAAGTCGCGTTGGTGACATATTTATGCTGCTAAATTGTTTCTGATTTTTCAGTTTCTTCACATTAATCATGAATATCTTATCAATTAGCGTAAAAAATCTTAAAAAATAATTATTTACAACAAACCCTCCGTATTTCGAATA
>DWLI01000985.1:0-17509 GCA_018249915.1 Cecropterus dorantes dorantes | reverse complement strand
TGTGTGAAGTCTACCAATTCGCACTTGGCCAGCGCGGTGGACTATGGCCTAAAACTCTCTCATTTGAGAGAAGACCCATGCCCAACAGTGGGACACTAATGGGTTGATGATGATGATGTAAGCTTTTTGGAGGAGAAATCATAAAAAAGTGAGTGTGTGCAATTCACACGCGGCAGAATTGAAAATTCTGAAAAGCTGCCTACGAGATATTTAGATGGGTATGCCTAGAGTATCAGGAGTATTAGGATAAATATACTTTGCAACTAAAACAGTAAACCTTACTACTGTTTTAGTTGCAAAGTATCGCACAAAGAGGAGACCGAGAGTATAAAATACTGACTAATGTATTCTACCGCATTCTCTTGCTGACTTATTTCTATACATCTATGTATTTGTTTCTATATATTCTGACGCATATTAGTTTCATCGAGTTTTAAATCGCGAAAAATCGACAGTGACAAAAATGTATAATATAACTATATTAGATATTGGAATACTCAACCATCTAAACCCAGAACAGAAATCTAAATTCAGATAGAAATCTGGCCAGGGTCCGAATGGTATGACCCGCACCACACGGGTCATCATGAATAGGTATCCAAATAATTAAAGCGGCCACTTATAATAACCGTGTTCGCGAACTGATGATTATGAGCGGACTGCCCTCGAGGCATTCGATATCGTCGTTAGATTAGATCGGAGTCATTAGAGATTGACCTTATGATCTCGGAGTAGGTTTGAATAGGTAAAGGTGGGCGCCGACTTGTCGAGGAACTAAGAACTATGGCTTATTGTAACTTGCCATTCGATATGTGACAAAGAGTAGATAAGTCGGTTCATCCATTGATATAATACGAGTATATTGTTGTTGGCTAAGTGTTAGAAAGTCATGATTTTTAACTGGCTTCATTTAGACCCCGAGGCTAATAAGCAAGTGTTTAGATATGAATCTTTAGCTGATATGAATCTGAATTTCACCGGAACAGCATATGATGCAACATTGTATTTTGAACATTACTTTTTGATTCATCATGATCATTGAAAAAATCGATCATGATTGATAATCATGATCGATTTTTTCGTGCGTTCGAATTGCATCGCTGCCGAATTGTATTGCTGTCATGTAACTATGTAGTCTAGATTGAAGACCTATGCAAACGACTTTTTTTAAACATTAAAACGCTTTCTACACTCATAGCATCACACTAGAATATTCTCCAGTGTCGTGGGTAGTAAGGACATACAAAGACAAAAAAATAAATTAATAAAGAACATGAGTTCTATCTGAAATCAATCACGAATGTGTTGCTTCTCCTAAGAAATATTATTCATCACCTTATAAGGCTAAGTTAGTCGACAACCACACTTTTCAATCGGGTCGCAATTATTCCATCAAGCTACAAATATTGCTTCACTTTTATAAATAAATAGGTATAAATTTACCAACGCCGTCGAATTTACTTGCGATATATTATTATTGAGGAGTAGAGATCTTAGAAATAACAAACCATATGTGATCGAGCCTTCAAATACAATATCTTATATTTATGGACCATTTAATATTATACTGTCCTAATATTAATTAAATTCTAAGATGAACAAGAAAGTTAAGTCCTAAGTGTTTTATCTTGTTATTTTATGTCGCCCAAGTGAACGACTACCCTTATCGCAGTCTGCGGGGTAGTGTCGCGTACTGAACACGACTTTCACGGCGGTGGGCGTCACCTGCCGTGCCATACTGTCAACTATAACAAGCCCGTGTCACCACTAGATACGATAGCATAAACCTTATCACCCACTCATAAAGAGTGTTGCATACGCAATATGCTACGTGTTTTGCTGTCATTCGTGCGAAGTTATCTTTTTGCAATACAAGCAAGAATGAACTTTATGTCTTTGTGTTAAGGATATCACGATAGAAACTGGAGAGCTGGTGCGCACCCACGCTACAATCACACCTCACGGTTTGGTCTAATAATTTCACGGTGGTATCGGGGTGGGGTCGCAGAAATATCAAATTTGTACCCACAATCGTCTCGGGTACCACATTTTCATATAAATTGAACGTTCGTTAGAGGTACGGTGTAACGGCCGCCAGTATATTCTGAAGTACTGTCAGTAACTGTCAGATGATCGTGGGAGTCGCGTTAGATAGGATAAATGAAAAGTGGATGCCATTTTGCGTATTTTGCTTAATACCGATTTGACGTTCTAATTGATATGCAGATTTCGTTAATTGCATCTAAATGTAAAGAGAGATAATTTCTCACACGGCCCACACACGCTGTCAACGAAGATTAAGACCACTTTGGGATACTTTGAGTGCTTGTGGAAATAGACAGTAACAGTAATTAAAATAATAAATTAGTGCGAGAGACATTTTTTGACTTTGATTAAACCAGTAAGTTTAACCAAAATCATGAGTAGCTATCAATCTTGAGTAAAAATTTAATACGAAATATGAAGTTTTTATATAGAGGCATGTGAATCAAACTAATGTGTGCATGGAAGTACTCGTATTAAGGACTAAATTGGAAGTGCTATAGTGTCTCACGTAATTGTGTCACTCGTAGCACACAACAGTGTTAAGGGCCGCTGTGGTCTGGCCACAGCAGCGCTTAACACGGTTGTCTTAACTATATCAAAGACAAAGCATTCGTTCTGTAATAGTATGTGGCCATAGATCTCCCACATCTCAAATCCTAATGCACAGATTCAGACAGATAAGTCACTTAGGTATTGTACTTAGGTTAGGCTAGTCAAATAGTGTATTTAATTCACTCAAGTCTGTAAGCCCGGAGGTCAACACCTAACAATTGCAATCTAGAAATACGAACCGGAACTTGATAGCATTTTTTGTTATAATGTTTAAATTGTACAAGAAATAAATGTAAACACGATTCACTAATTATATATAACTTACGACCTAGCGGATGGGGACTTCAACTAAAGCAGAACAATATTGTGTGACCCTAAGGACTAAGTAGAAATTCGTTGTTAAGGAAGTGTTCACGAGAGCGAGATAAACGCAAAATATATTTAAAATAAAATTAAAAATGGGTCCATCGCCACACTTACATATTTCTAACGTAAAGCGGTTCTTGAGTTTCGAAAAAAGCAGTCTTTGCGTTTCGGAAGAAGTCATAATTGGCGACTATCTAAAACCTCGGGATTAGCAACGCATCTGTGATTGACTTTAGATAAAACCCTTACTTTGTACGAAGTTACAGATGTCCATGAGTGATAGTGACCGTTTACTTCAAGCGTCAGCCGTTGAGCATTAAAAACAAAAGTATATATCCGATTATATTATATATCCGTATTATGTCCGTCTTGTATTTTTATATCTCACCACAAAATTTAACTTGTTTTATTTGTATTTGCTCAAAATTCGAAACGACGCTTGGAGCGAATATTTCGTATCTCTCGGATAATTATAAGCAATTGTTAGTATAAGTACGAGCGATTGTAAGTATTATTACTAGTACTTAATTGCTAGTACTAGTAGGTAAAGGTCAATCGGTCAGTGTTGCCCAATCTGCTACATTGTTTTCGGTTATGGCTTTTAAGTACACACTACATGAGGTTGTCTGTCACGCCAACAACCCGACCTTTAAGCTTAGACGTTAGCTATCAAATTGAATAATACATACGGACATGAAACCCTGTCATATCGTGCGCTCGTGTATCCTCGCCTACACGATACAATTTTTTGTACTGCCAATAAAAAGCATTTGTCTCATGTCACACACTTGACAAGAACAGTGATTGACTGACAGACGGTATTCTTAAACCGGTAGATATATGACCGCCCACCAACGATTACCTATTTGTTTTGTATAGGATTAAAATTTGTAGAACGTTTTGTCGTGAATCTGTTTGACATAATGGTCACGTATTAACGATTGGTCCGGGTAAGTCTGATTCGACATGCTTAACTATGAACTGTATATTATAGTAGTTGATGCCCGCAGCGTTATACGCCCAGATCATGAAACAAATATCCAACCCCTGTTTAATTAAACGTTTCAAATTAGTCCTCAGGGGTAGCAAAGAATCAGTGGTGAACCACAGGCAAAACTTATATAATCTAGGTTTGATTACAGATGTCCACTGGAGGCAGTGGCTACCTACCATCAGGTGGATTACATGATCGTTTGCTACCGCCATGTTCTATTAAAAAAAACCTTAGAAGTGAAACACAAAAAATCCTTTTATTGTGTCTCCATCCATCCATCAGCCTTTCGAGCCACTGCTTGACATAGGCCTCCCCTAAACGGCGTCATTCCAACCGGTCTTGTGCCTTCTGAATCCAACGGTTTCCCGCTGACTTCTTCAGGTCACCTCCACCTGGTCGGGGTGCGACCTGTGCTTCTATTGCCTAGACGTGGTCGCCACTCGAGGAATTTCCTTCCCCACCGGCTATCGGTCTTTCGAGCGATGTGGCCTGCCCATTTCCACATCAGCTTGCAAATTTTGAGAGCTATGTTGGTAAGTTTAGTTCGCATACGGATTTCATCTACTGTGTGTAATAATTGTGTCTACGTGTCATAAAATGAAAGTATTTTCAATTTTCATGATTTCCGCTGTAGTATTTTGTCTTTGTATTGATTAGCCAACAATAATTATCCTTTCGCTCTTGTGTACATTGGTATATATTGTAGGTATTGAGTATATGCGGTTTTTATATCAATTCATAATATTTTAGTCAGTGTTACTCTATCTTACTCCCAAACGGTTAGGTTTACGACATCAACATAAAAACAACGTAATTATATCAGTGATACATACAAATAATACATATACACAACGTATTTAATACAAGTGATATATAAAAATAGTAACATTATATTTAGGCACGATAAGTGTTATCTTAAGTAAGTGATTATAAATCAAACATTATGCGTGTTTAACATGATACATGTAATTGTGCCACGTGCGATAATGGAGGTTTTTTCCACAATTACAAGGAAGTTACTATTTGTTGTTAAATTGAAAAGTACGCGTTATCACCGCCAAATATAATCACGATAAATTATACTTAAATAAAATTGTCCTATCATCACCAAATTTTATCATGATATATCATTAATGTTGTTGCATACATATCATCTATAATTAATAAACAAATTTTCGGTAGGTATTATTTTATTTATAATTAAATAAAATTGTCCTTTCATCGGCAAAATTATCATTATCATGATAAATCATTAGTGCCGTTGCATATATATCAACTATCATTAATGCATGCATATCTGGTATGAATGTATTAATCAAATTGTTTTGAGATACCTTAAAATATCATTAACGTAAATCATTTAAAACACATTAATTATCTTGCTTATATCTAACGCTGTTAATGACACGTAAGTAGGATTAACATAAAAGCCTCACTAATGTGCATGCATGGATGCGTGTAGACACGGTTGCGAACATATGCACACAATTGTTATTTGGATGTCAACGTGTTCAGAATGGATAGCGCATGCTCCGTGCATTTAAATTATAATATATAAATGTGTATTAAATGTCAGGTACAGTACCTAGATTTTTTTTGTTTTTTGATAATGTTAAAATATATTAAAGTGTCATTTTTTTTAAATTATATTTTATGCTACAGTTAAAATAGTTTAAAGGAAACGGACATACTGTGGTAAAGGAGCAGTAATGAACGTAGAATATATGATTAATTGTATCTTGATATTTATGTTAACAATATTTTTCCGTACAGTAGACACGTCGGGTGTGTTATTGATTTATTTGCTAGTTTACTTATAGGTCATAAATCTAGGCATTCAACTTAAAGTCAATAATTCATGTAAGTCGTATTTCAGGCGAAAATGAAAAAAAAAAACATGGAAACATTACAAATGTACGGACATAAAACACGTACAAAGTTGATATTCCACAGACAGCAACTAATCCCAGCTGAATAATGGCCGCCGTTAACTTTACGAGCGGCATTAACCCAATTGATAATATTAAACCAAACAATATTTTCGTATACGCACCAATCGTACAAGTCCTGCCCACACTACGCAATAAATTTTTAAAACCATTTTTATGTTTCTGTTTTTGTTCTTTTTAATACACAAATGACTGAGCAATTTGTTGTATACTTTAAACGTGCGGTTGGAGGTCAAGTCATTAGATGCACAGCGTTGCTTGACCTCTCAGACCGAAACGACCTTAGGCAACTACAATATACACTGTAGTACACAGAACACTTATTTATTACTAGCCATGCACCGCGGTTACATCCGCTATTACATTAAAAAAAAAAAAAATCGAAAAAATATAGCGTGATGTTATATAGCCTATAGCCTTCCTCGATAAATTTACTTTTCAACCCAAAAATATTTTTTCATGTCGAACCAGTAGTTTCTGAGATTTGCCCATTCAACCAAACTCTTCTGCTTTATAATATTTGTATAGAGTTTTGGGAAGTTTAAGTCTTAACTAAATATATGTATACTATTTTTAGACGATAGATATTTTAGATATAGATAACGAAAATATAATAGTTTGTGGTAGAACCAGTGCAGTTTGACCTGGAAGGTACCACCGCGAACCCTTGTTCTATATGAAGTTGCTTACAGATGTCCATGGGCCGCAGTAACCACTTACCATATTACTTCAAAACTATTACGATAAACCTAATTTTGACTTATAATTGTAAATTTTTGGTATACGTTTGTGGTTAAATTGTCACTGAAATTTTTTTAAACGACTTCAAAAAATGAGGAGGTTCTATGTTTGACTGTATCTTTTTTCGTAATTTAACCATAAATAAATATCTAATGATAGATACAGCAACGGGTAACCGGTTCGGCTATATTTTATCGGTATATTAATATAGATTAAATAAAAATATTTTTTGGATAGTTACATTACAAAACGTAGCGTTAAATCGCTCTTAACTGGCAGGTTTAAACTAGGATTTTCCTTACAAATTGGTGACATAGAAACACCAAAGATGAATACTTAAACAGTCAAACCTAGGATAGAAACCTCATTCATCTTTCAAATGTCTGTTTGGCTAGGGATCGAATCCGGAACAGGATTCATTGCATGTCAGGCCGGCGGAGTAGTCGTTGAGCAACGTGGGTCAAAATTAAATGAAATTGTTTGTTAGTACTTATTACTATTTTAATGATGATGAGCAGTGATAACCGAATGGTTGAAACTCGGGCTCTCGACCGGGAGTCCGGGGTTCGAATCCCAGGCACGCACCACTGATTTTTCTAAAATTATGTGCGTATTAGAAGTTAATTATCACTGCTTTACGGTGAAGGAAAACATCGTGAGGAAACCTACACATCCGAGAGTTCTTTAAAAAAAAAGTTCTTAAAGGTGTGTGTAGTCTACCAATTCGCACTTGGCCAGCGCGGTGGACTATGGACTATTGACACTCTCTCAATCTGAGAGAAGACCCGTGCCAGCAGTGGCACAATAATGGGTTGACGGACGAAGGTACATTTATAAATTAGTAAGACAATCACCTGCTTGTTATTTAGAATGCTGAATTAGGTATTTTATATAACATTTTAAATAACAAGGCATCATACTTTTGCTTGGTGTAGTTAATGTTCTAGCTTGCAACTGCCTTTTTAAAACCTCGACAATTTCGAACTCACTTTTATTTTATTTAATTAAAGTTTCTAATACAGTCCATCTGATCTGATCACAGGAACTTTAATATAATAATGATTAGGAATCATACGAATGAAAGAATGCGTTACTCACTTTGAGGATTAAGTCGGAACTCCTCTTGTAAATAAGTACGGTGCAATAGAGCTCTTGGTAAATTTAATGCACTCAAATTACGAAGAGAACATCTCTTCGTAATTTCAACGCCCTTGAAAACGGCTACATACTTAAAATACAACAGTAATTACCCTTTCCTACATTATTCTCAAACTATATGTATAAATTATCGTATGTTTTCAAATAAAATAACTTTATCTAGAAGTAAATAACTGCTTCGGTATGTTATGGCACGTTATCAAACGGATATTGCTTCGTGAAAGATGAATGCAGATAAGCTTGCTATCTGCTTTCACTATCTATATTAATTGTTTATCTCTGTTTTATAATAACAAAACTAACTCAAGGTCTCGTGTTTTATATATACCTACATAATGATAACTAAAAAGTCATATGAAATAGTTCTTGCGCTTGTATAACTTGATATTATTGCTTCTATGTTAAAAATAATTCCAATAGTTTAATATTATAATACTTTAATGATATTTTTTACTAAAAAAATAGAAGTCAAATCTAATTAATGCCGACCCGCGTGGCGGAGCGGTCACCATACCGGTTTGACGCGCAATGGGTTCCGGGTTCGATCCCCGGCCAGACAGACATTTGAATGATGAAATTAGATTTTTGTTCTGGGTCTGGGTGTTTGTGTATTCGTCTTTGTGTGTCCATGGCACCCGCGACACAGGAGATAATCCTAGTGCTGGGCTATGAGTGTAGAAAGCGTGTGTGTATAATTAATGCAGTTAAATCATGTATGTACTTCTGGTTTACAGATTTATTATTTGAACATACTTTTAATGTTATCTTTACTGAGATAACTTTTACAATACACCAATAACAATCAAAATTCTCTTCTTGAAGGTCGTTTAATATAATTTTATTTATCTTATCTACATTCATATAATATTTAGCTATAAAAGGTTCAAAGGGATTTTATTGATGAAACATCACATAATTAAGGAAAAAAACACGACAACAGGTAGATAGTATTTTAGTTTTATACTCTTTACAAAAATAAAATTTTAAAGCGTACTAAACGGTTGTAACTAAAATAACTTAACCCTTCGTAAAACAAGCGAAGAGCTACAAAAAGTTAACTAAAACAACAATCAGTGAACCGCGGCCCCTTGCATGCTCCCCTCTTTAACATTGAATTGGTTAACGACGATGCATACGATCAAGTAACATCGAAAGGCTAAATGAAACGATGGCAATATTTTACTTGTATTGCCTTTTTGTGCCAATGAATGTCTACTTATTTAAGAACGCAAGGTGGAATGAAGCGTAACATACGTATTTGGTCGTATGACTAATAAATATTGTAATCAAGCACATTACGTGAATTTATTCTGATGTATAAGAACAGCGAACAAAGTGTCAGTGGTTTGAATTGTGACCCCCCGCTCTGAGAATCGTACTATAGTTTATTTGATTAAATTTATAAATTCATTAAACTTTTTTTTATGTTATAAATTCATTTAACATTATTTGCTTGAATTTAGATTTCTGTTCTGGGTCTGGGTGTTTGTGTATTCGTCTTTGTGTGTCCATGGCACCCAAGACACAATAGAAAATCCTAGTGTGTTTTATACACTCATAGCCCATGAGTGTAGAAAGCGTGTGTGTGTATGTGTGTGTGAAGTAAATATCGTTGTTAAAAATATGTCTATGATCGAGTGCATTCATACACTACAATTAAATTTGTTACCCTAACAAACTGTAACCTTACCTTTCTCATCAATTTAACTTCCCTTATAATTGGCTTGGTAGTCGTGGCTTATTTACTACCTGAGTAATAGAAAACTAAGATGACAGTGCTCAGTAAGAGAACAGTCACCTTTAACCATAGTTAATTAAGACATAAAAAGCTGTTCACTAAGTCCTTCTGTATGCAAAGTGGAAATTGTTATTGTTAGATGGATTTACAACCTAGACAAGTTTCCTCCTAGCGGTCATAGTGGTTACATTGTTGATGTTTATTGCATTCAGAAATGTCAAGCGACCGTACATATGACACCGAGTGTGTGCAGCTATGATATTAAGTACTGTATAATTCATACAGTATGTACAGTACTGACTATACATAAACAGGTTTCTATCAATACACTCTTAGAGTTAACATTGGCAAATTTTTAAAACAAGAAACCCGACCGATTAAGACGATAGATTGTCTTCAACTTCAGTTAATTGACTTTAAATAGTCAGGTTTTTATACTTATTTATTTAATTTAACGTTTTTTTTTTTGGGGTTTTGTTTCAAATTTTTAAAACAATAATGTTATAATATATACATTTGTAGCTGTCTATTTACTAGCTTTCATTTGATACGCATTTTGCTATGATAGTAAAAACGCTACCTTTTTCTCTGATCGCAGGCGTCTTATTTAAAAATGTGTCATACGCTAAATCCGTTAGGCCGTTTGCGCTGTAGCAGGTGCCAAAGAATTGAACAAAAATTCATAGATACATACACAAACATACAAACTCAAAAAACAATACCCCTCTTCGGACGCCGTGGGGAAAAGCAAATATAAATGTTTATTAAGAGTTAGACAAAGTACGCCTTCAGCCACTTTGTGTTAGGAAAATATTGTTTGATGTTTTGTATACATCAAACTCTTCGAAGTTTAATAAAGGGGACATAACTTTGTGTTTCGAACACGACATCACAGCCAAACATGTTTCAGGCTTATAATACATAAGTTCGCATTGATAATATTTTATTCGCATGAGTCATTCCAAATCTGATATCGTCGTTAATGTTCTAACACCGCGTAAGTCATTTATTTGTGATTTTGACATATTCAAAATCGTCGTCTTTGGTCTCGAAATGTGAGTCGTTTCATCAAATTAGAAAGTAGATTCGACCAATATAAACCTTTAAATTATGAAAAATTAAAAGTACAAAATGGTACATATGTTGCTTCTATATAAAATTAATCGGTTTTTTGTGTCTACTCAAAAATTTCCGAAAATGACTTACGCAGTGTTAGAACTTCAACGATGATATATTATTATGAAGAGAATACAAGATTAGACTATAAATATCCACGGTAGCCGGTTGACATCAAGAAATAAAACAGATTCCTTTAATTTCACTAAAAATGTATTTGATTTCCTTATTATGTTTTAAGTCAAATTTGATAAAACAAAACTGATATAAACATAAAAAGAGGTTTTTGAATTTGAATACAGTTCTGATAAATCTCGGTAACACATCCGTTTACGTAATAAGCCATAAACAATTAAAATATGAATGTAAGCAGCTTTTAATGATAATAATCCGCGCGGAGTTATCAAATGTGTGAATTACCATTGCTGGTAAATTTTCGGATCTTTTTGCTACGAAATTATGGCGCAATATTTGTAACGCTGTTTTGTTATCTTATTAAATGTGGATTTCACATATATTTCAGAATATCGTTAAACATTTTCATGATTAAACATTTTCTCATTCTGTTTTCCTATATCCTCAAAGTAAGTTATGAGTAATTAATTTCTAAAACACATTCGAACATTCTAGCGTTGGTTGGAATACTATCAACTGTGTTTATTTTCGTTTTCCCTAAACCTAACAATAAGCATAAAATAATTCTAATACGTAAATGATTTTGAAAAATCAGAGCCCTTAATTTAATAAGCACCAATGATGTATGCCAATATCATTGTCTAAATTTTGTTACATCGCACAACTGAACTGTTACGGAAGTTTTATTAATGCCTTATATCGTGATTATCCTCATTTGAGTGTCTTACTAAAGTACACAAAATTGTGGACGCTATTCTCTAACACAACCGAAAGAATACAACTCGGCGTCAGTATTTAAAGTTGCAAGCTCGGCTATAATTTCAATATAGCCGCGGGCGATAAAACAGTGAGAAAAAGCTTTACTGGCCACTGGCCGCTCAGACCCTCTTGTGTCAAATACAATGTTTGTGGCAGTGCATCGGAATAAGGTTTTTATAGAAAACATTTAGTCGATTGGAAATATTTTATTACGCTGGGAATGCTGTGATTTATTTTGTTAGCTGCGCCCCGATTTTACCCGCTTAAAAATGTTAATTAACTGAAATTGTATAAACTTGGTAAGTGGATAGATTTGAATGAAATAAAGAGTTATATTCCGGACACGCGACGCTTTTTTATATGTATGGATCTGTTGTACCTAAAAGCTATCTACTTGTGTGTACATGATAGGTATGTAATGATATGATAAGATAGTGTGCAGGTGGTTGTGAAAACTGCGTTACTAAATTAATTTTATGAACTAAAGATCGTGACTATTTTTTTTTATTATGTTAGCGCACTAATAAGCGTTGTCGATTAGGCTTATTATCAGGTTTCTAAAACTGCTTAGTCTAGCCACACTTGATAAGTGTAAATCGCTAAGATTCGCCGAATTGATTATCTTCAAGTGCATTATCGTAGGATAGCTATTTATAATTATACCTACGTCCTCTACAATGCATTACCTAAGTATATTTAAGACTCACACTTAAGACTTAAGTGTTACCAATAGATATTTTAGAAATTTTCATATTCTAGCATAAAAAAATATAAAAAAATGTTTTCTGTAAGGATAAATCAATAAAATCACCAAAATTCGTGCTATGTAAAATTACTAGTGTGTAAAAAATGTACAAAATAAAAATGTACATTATCGTATATACAATAACAAGTTAACGTTTTTGTTTAACAAGTAGCTGAGGCAATAAATGTATTAAAAGAGTAAACGTGTTCAATGTACTAATAATTTAAAAATGAACATCAATAATTACTTAGCGTTAAAAACAGAGATACATACAAATTTATACAAGGAATATCAGTTGAACAGTGAACTTGATACATTACACCAGTTTCTCATGGAAAGGGTTCTATAAAAATGAAGCAACAGAATCAATTTCACACGAGCTTCACCGCACGGCTTTACTTGCGATTTTTACAGAACAAAATATCACTGTTTGGAATGAATTATAAACACATCACATATACAATAATTTTACACGAGAGCCAGATAAAAATTATACTATACTTATGTTTTATCTTTTAAATTAATTAAGTTGAAAATATAAAAATAGCATACCATTGAAAACAGCGTATTTAAAGCACCAAATTTTCAATTCTAGTTTTTTGATCAAACTGAATCCTAAACTCAAAATTTATGATTTTTTAATTTTACGGTTATTCACGTAAAGCGATATATTAAGCAGTTTCTCAGTACAATAAATTCAGTTACTACGAGCAATACTACGAGTTATTTCTAATCTCTCGTATGTAGCTTATTAAAGACCGAATGTTTACGACTTATAGGCAGACACTTTAGTTATTTTGTATATCTGATAGAGCTCTGTAAAGCGATCCGGTGTCGCTGAATTATTTATCGCCACGATACGACTTGCAACGGCACGCATCCATTGATTCCCCGTCAAAACACGCTCAGTGCTGTGTGCTCCTCTGTCGTTTGTTGTCAGTGAAAACAATTTGTGGATTAAGTTGTTGAGATTTTTCGCTTATTTATCAGTCACGACGGCGATGGAACATTCCTTGTCATCAAGAACTGGATTATATTTTAGAGGAATTGCGATTTTGTTGTGTTTAGCAATCCTGTCAATTAGAGCAATCTTTATACTTGTATCCTTACAACAATCATGGAATTACGGGTCATTTCACAATCTTAAAGTTAAGTTATGTAAAACATATTTGGTTGGCGTCTTTCTTTACAATTTATTTTATACTCAGTTGAAGTCTTTACTCTTAATATTAGGTATAAAATCTTTAAAAAATCCTTTACATTGTTAAGACTCGGTTTCTGTAATTTATTCCAATACTGAAAAAAATGCATGTACAACAACAACCAACCCAATCAACTCCAAAATAACAGAATTGCATTTCAATCAACGCTTAAATATTGAATATTGTATGTCCAAAATTGTGGTAGCATTATGAATATTTTATCCCTGTATCAGTATTTATTTTATCAATATTTTTAAATGGAGAATAAAAGGGCGTACATTTTATATCGAAGGAGGTGGGAAAAGCAATCTGATAGCGCTGAATTATTTAATAGCTCGTTCGATGAAACGTGGGCTTATTGGCGCGCCATCATAATATGCTTTGTAGTTCGTAATGACCACTTTTATGGTCGCTCTGTGATTTTCCATGATGATTTTTATTGCTTGATCTATTACTTGATTTTTTATTATAACTTTATTGTTGTTATAATTAAATACGTGTAACATCTATCATCGACAACTGTATAAATGGATTTATTGACGCAAATAAATAATCATCTCGTTTTAGACAACTTCAATTTATGGGAGATGGATCCTCGGTGGTTTCACGGTTGACTACCAATTTACCAGTCTAGCTAATTTAACATTCAAATACTTCCAATGCAAGATTCAGCTTAATAACTTTAAAAAGCACATAATCATACTTTAAAAAGCACATAGCCATACCATCTTAGTCCTCAGGGGTAGCAACGATTCTGTGGCTAACCTTAGGTGAGACTTTGATCTTACCTAGGGTCGATTACAGATGTCCATGGCAGTATCCACTTACCATCAGGTGGGCTGTATGCTCGTTTGCTACTTCCATACAAAAAAAATATCACGGAACACTGAAGTTAATGCAAAAATTTAATATACTTGTTAAACTACCTGTGAACAATGGAAAATATAAGCCTGGCTAATGTCTAATACGGACAGTTCGTACAAATTAAATCAAAAGCGATTTATATTGATTTTCCACTCATATATGTACTTAGGTACACCCATTTGCTTTACTAACGAAACAGAGCTAAACTTCCAACCTCAGTTGACTTAAACTTTGAGAACTTATCTTACCGATTCATCGAGCAAAACACAGCTTAGTCAACTGAAACTTATCTTACTGTTTCTTCTGTACTGTGCCCCGTGGCACTGTCTCCCTTGAACATTTTTGTTAATACCTCACGTAGAATTATGCTAATGTACATTATACATTTTACGTATCGCGTTTTTGTTATTATACTGTGTCGCGAAATTTCGTATTAAATGTTGGTTATATGAAATGGGTAAACCGACTTTGGTGACGCATAATTTTGTTTATTTTCATTCGGTTAAAATTTCTTACGAAAATTCGGTATGCATGGACCATTTCTGTTTCATATACACATATGAATAAATATTTATGTAGGTATTTTTTTTATTTCATATAAGAACAACATTTAAAGGTGGTAAAGTTCGAAGTGCTTATCTTCTTCGGAAGCTTCTTTAGAATCGTTGTGATTTGAAATGCGATGAAACGAAACTGCGTCACGAGAAAGAAACACATAAATGTATAGGATTAAGTCGGCAAGAGGATGAGATATCCTCTTTGTGCGATGTTTCTGAAATATTTGTTAACAATAATTTTATTATTTATTATTGTTGTGAGTTGCACACCCTCACACAGTTGTATTGACATGGGCATTATGATCGAACAGGGTCTCTATCTGAAGTCAAATACGAATGTGTTGCTACTCTTCAGGACTGATGAAGATGGTCGCCTTTTTATATACTGGTTGCCAGGTTATCTGATGAAAAGTAGTCACCAACGCACCGACATTTGCAACACTTGAGGCCAATGCATCGAGGGCTTTTAAGGCTGTTTTCTCTTTCCGGGAATACCTCAGAAGGAAGTTCATCGTATATCTTATCGGTACCAAAAAGCAAAAAGTTTTCGCAAGGTCATACACGGATTGGCTTGCACTTTGCAAACCCATCCGTGTATGACCACTGCGAGTCCACTTGGTGTCGATACCTGGAATTAGAACTTGGACCCCTGGATTGAGAAGTGGTCTTTTAAACCACTAGAATATCACTGATTCGTATCCAGCATTGGTAAAAGGTGTATAGCTAAGATATCAATAGAATTGTTCGAGTAGTATATATGTTAACCGGTATTTGACTTATTTACAACTGTTTTTGACATGTAAATAGTTGGGACATTTTTTATTATCTGTTCCAAATATACCTGACACCTGGTGCTTCCATTCAGTTTATCAATAACATCTGAACTTGTCACAGACAAACTGGCTTCTTTGAAAGATATTTATATGTTTGTCTTTTAAGAAATATAGAGTCTATCCTTATTTATATTTTAGCATAAAAATAAGTTTCAAGGAATACTGATTTTGTTTCATTGAGGAGGAGCTAGTGTTATAACTGATTGTGATTTATACTTTCGATAGTGATTCTACATACGTCAGTATCCTAATACTGTTTCCGAGAAATAAACTATTTTCTTTCTTTGTTAGTAAAGTAGAGTACTACTTTGAATAGACTAGTACGATTTACACTGTTTGGTATAATGGTAGAACATGAAAAATGATTGATTGAATGAATGAATGAAAGAAATAATAAATGAATAAAAAAAAAATAAACGAATAATCAAAAAGTAATAAAAAATATATTATTTTTTATCAGATTAATGTAGGAAACAAGCATGCAGTCCACCTAGTGGTACTTGGTCAATATGCCCATTTGTAAGTAACTCCATATAGACATCTTGCTCCAAACAAAAGTACCTAAATAAAACCATTAATCCAAAATTAGATCCTTCCTCCACTCCTCACAATATAAAGAGTTACTGAAGATTATTAATGACAACCAAATCATTAATCCAAAATTAGATCCTTCCTCCACTCCTCACAATATAAAGAGTTACTGAAGACTATTAATGACAACCAAATCATTAATCCAAAATTAGATCCGTCCTCCACTCCTCACAATATAAAGAGTTACTGAAGACTATTAATGACTACCAAATAATTAATCCAAAATTAGATTCTGCCTCCACTCCTCACAATATAAAGAGTTACTGAAGACTAAATGGGACAGATTGGAGTCACGAAGACGAGACTGTGAATAATGTATTTTTAGTTTCAGTTAACTTCAACAGAATTACACTTACAAGTTAACGAGAGGTTCAGTAAGTGGAAGCTGCTTTAGCGACGTTAGGGTTACCACTAACCGGATAAACTTTTTAATGGTAACGGAACCCTTTTTAGTTCGACCCTGGAGACAGTACCACCGATATCTGCCTAATAACACTGGTAATCGCTGCCGTGGTCTGCTTTGAAGAGTGTGGTTAGGGAGACATAGTTATCCGAGGCGTTCCAGTTTAGTCCTCGCAAAGCACCTGTGGCAAACTTCAGGTACGACTGAATTTAACTGAAGTTGATTTATATACGGACATATCTACATATGTATATATATCTGTACATATCTATAGAAGGCAGGCGCTACTTACCGTTAGGTGGACTGCACACTCGTTGTCTACTTTAAAATTATAAAAAAAATACATCTACCTACATAGAAAATAGTTAACGGTCGTAGAAACAATGGAAAGTGCAAACCATGGTATGCAGTCACCATACCGATCTGAAATGCAGTGTGCTCCGGGTTCGATTCCCGATCAAACAAATATCTAAATGATCAATTTAGATTTAATTTCTGGATCTGGGCTTGTCTATTCATCTTTGTGTATCCATTGTATCCACGATATAGATAAAATAGTATGAGACTATAAGTGTGGAAAGTATTTATTTATTGCCTTGAAATGTAGATAAGATTTATAAATATGCCAAAAAATTACAACCAAATTATTTTTATTTATTGCAATTTATTTTATAACCTGAAGTCTGAGTAAAATTTCATAAATAAGGTAAAAAATGACAACAAAAAAAAGAAAAATTATTGAAAGTGGCAACCCTAACGG
>DWLI01000984.1:0-17526 GCA_018249915.1 Cecropterus dorantes dorantes | reverse complement strand
ACTCGGGCCTGGCGGATCGAGTGTTCCACCTGCGGGATCATACGCAACGAGCGATCGATGTTACATCCTAGGTATCTAACTAAGGGCTGCCAAGCTATCTCCGTTCCACGGAGTCTAAGCGGCGGCGGCATGTTACGCTTGCGACTGAAAAGTATTGCGACTGTCTTTCCGACATTGACAGCCATGCGCCACTTATCCAGCCACATAGGTAGTAGGTCGAGTAGGCGCTGCATCTTCTTAGCAGCTAGCTCTGCTCGGCGGGATGACGCGAAGTACGCACTGTCGTCAGCGTACAACGCGAGCATGACGTCCCTCTCCCAGTCCTCTAAGAGACCGTGTAGAGTTGGAACGTCATTGGTGTAGAACGCGTAGAGCCACGGCGAGAGACAGCTGCCCTGCGGCACGCCTGCGCGTATGGGCCTAGGGTCTGAGGTTACGCCCTCTACCGAAATAATGAACTGCCGCTCACATAAAAACGATGCTATAAGCCTAACCAGCGTCGCCGGCGCGCTAGCCTCCATCATTTTGTACACGAGCCCAGCATGCCACACACGGTCGAAGGCCTTCTCTATATCGAGAAAGACTCCGACCGTGTGACGGCCGTAATTGAGTTCGGATACCAAATGATGGATAACCCGCGTCAGCTGCAGCGTTGTAGAGTGGCCGGCGCGGAAACCGAACTGCTCCTCTCTTATATTAAGATATGGACGCAGTCGTTTCAACGCCAGTCTCTCAAACAGCTTAGCTGTGGTTGATAGCAAAGTTATGGGGCGGTAGCTACCCGGGAGACGGCGGTCTTTCCCCGGTTTCGGGAGGACGATTACCTTCCCTAGCTTCCAGATGTTCGGGAAGTAGCCTGTGCGCAGTATGCCATTGAAGACTCTGGTCATAGCGACCAGTGCCCCCCTGGGCAGCATGCTTAGCGCCGCGTTCGGGATCCCGTCGTGGCCTGGGGCCTTACGCCTTTGCAGACGCAGGGCCACCTTCCTTACCTCAGTGGGAGAGATGAACTCTATCCCTTCAGGCCTCGGTGTCGGACCACTTAGGAATTCCCTTACTCTACGCTCTACCTGCTCGTGATGCGCGGAGACGGACGGTGCGGCCGGATGAGGCGAGAACTGCTCTTCCATGTACTCCGCAAAGATCTCCGCGCGGTCCTTAGCTGCGTGGACCCGCCGACCCTCCCCATCTAGAAGAGGGGCGACGGGGACCTTAGCTCGAGTTAGCTGTCTGTTCAGATGGTGAAGTGACGTTTGCGACTCGCCAGCCTGGTCGATTCGCATCTCCCAGGTGGCCCCTCGCAGCTCCGCCATCTCAACAGACAGCCGCTCGGCCAACGCATTTAGTTCGCGCTTGACCCGGGGGCATCGGGTGCGCGCCCACAACTCACGCAACTTACGCTTTTTAGTAAGCATCTCTCTCAGACGGACTGGGAGAGCTGTCTGGTAGCGGCCCACCTCCACAGGTACCTGGGTGGTCGAGGCCGCAAGGGCATTTGTTATAGAGGTTTTTAGGACCTCGGCTGCGGCCTCGACCCCCTCCGGTGAGGAGAGCGGACCGCTAAACTTTACACTTAACAAGTCTTTAAATTTATCCCAGTCCGTCTTGTTGCGCGGTCTGGGAGGCTCTATACACGCCGCCCCTAAGCCAAGCACGACTAGAATGGGCAGGTGCTGTGTGTCCAGGTCATACAGCACCTCCATATGGACTGGACACGGGAGATCCTTGTGGAGCACAATGTCTAGGACATCCGGACGGTGGTTCTCGGCCGAGGGGATATGAGTGGGTGCCTCAGGTCCCTGCACCTCATATCCTTTAGCCTCGGCGTCTTCGAATAGCATCCGTCCCGGGGGACTGATGACTCTGGAGCCCCACGCCAGATGTTTTGCGTTGAGGTCACCAGCCACCAAGGTCGGAGCGCCACCATCAAAGATGTTATGGATGTCCTGCGGGTCAAATTGGGGACCTGGCGGGCGGTATGCCGCGTACACACGCAGGTCCCTGCCCGCCACACTCAGCGCGACCCCTATAGAGCGCGTTTGAGTGAATGACGGGAGCGACAACTCCTCGTGTATGACATCATGACGTACCGCCACGGCAGTGCCTCTATATGGCATGCCAGTAGGCGATGTTTCGTCCCGTCTATACACGTGGAAGTTAGGCAGCTTGAGGTCGAGTCCCGGACGCAGCTTGGTCTCGCCCAAGAGCACGACATGAATGTCCTGCTCCCGTACGAGACCCCGCAATGCGGCCAGGTGGGATTTAATCCCTCCCGGGTTCCAGTACAGCACCCTCAGGGATGCCGCACTGGATCCCGAGGAGGTCGGACACAATCCTGCGCACGGCCGTAACAAGGTCCCGGTGCTGGGCCACTGCCTCGCAGATTGCCGTAATGGCTGTGATGACCACATCTGCGGGCGTGTCCAGCCCGAGGGCCCGAAAGGGCCGCGCGGCGGACATTGGGGTGGGAATACGGGTAGGTTCTGTGGGTGGTGGGGCGGGTTGGGATGTTGAGGGTAGGGGTTCCTCGACTCTCAGCCGCCTCTGCGGCTTCCTACGGCCCGTGCCCTCCACGACGGCAGACTGGGCTGGGTGTTGGGCGCGGGTGGGATGCGGTGCGGCTTGGCGCGGCGGCCGCGTCGGCGCCGCCACGGACCGTTCTGTCTGTGTCGGCGCCGCAGCGGCCACCGGTGTGGGGGCCGCCACCGCGGCCGGATGCGTCTCTGCGATGTTGGGTGGCTCTGCTGTTCTATGGGGGGTCGATTCCGCAAGCGGTGCTTGCGCTTCGGCCCTCTGTCGTTCGCGGCGTATTGCCGCTCTACGCCGTTGTCTCCCGTTCCTTTTGCAGCGGCGCCGCTCGGGAGCGGGAGCGTTGGCGGGAGCCATGAGAGAGGCACCGGTCGCGGCGGCGTGCTCCTCCACATGCCGCGTTTGGTGTCCCATTGTAGCGGCGGCAGCTGGCGCTCGACCTCTGGCAGGGGGATCCTGCGGGATGGGAGCGTCTCGGCGCGCCGGACGTTGGACAGGAATGGGCGGGTGGAGTGGGATGTTCCTGGCGCGCGCCACTCTCCTAAGGACCGCGCAGCGTCGGTCATTGGCGTTGTGCGGTCCCTGGCAGTTGGCACACTTACCGGGTGCATCCCTAGGGAGCGGGCAGTCTCTGGTTGCATGTGCCTCCGCGCACCGGACACACCTGGTGCGCCGGAAGCAATTGCGCGAGTAATGTCCAAAGCCTTGGCATCTATGGCATTGCGCCAAGCCGCCTCGGCTCGTCCATGCCTCGACAGTTACTCCCGGCATGAAGAGTAGCTCGTTCACCCTGTATAGGCGAGCGAGCTCCTCCCGCTCCATGCGGTCAAACTGCACGTGGAACGTGCTTCCAGGACGTCCTCGTTTGGGTGGGATGTGGGTTCCGAATCGCGCAGGGAATCCCATGCTCCTGAACGCGCCACAAATCCTCTCCGGGTTCGTATCCCCCGGGAGTCCACGCACTGCCACCTTAGTGGGGCGGTCCTCTACCGGGGTGAAACAGTACCAGGAGAGGTCCGGGTCCTGTTCCGATTGGGCGGTCAGGTAGCGCTGGACTGCCCTGAATTCTTCGGTGGATTGCGGAAGGAATCTTATCCCCCTTCCGTATGGGCGAGCGTTGGGAGCTCGGCCCAGTTGTGAGTGCAGCGCCTCGAAGTGCTGCACCCAGTTAGGCATCCGCTCCACTACAATGGGCGGATAGCCCTTTGGTCTGCCGTCTGCTCGAGGTGGCCCTTGTGAGGGCCCACCGACGACGGGTGAGCGCGGCGCTGATCCAGCAGCCGGGCGGGGGGTGGGGGGTGAGGAGGCGCCTTGCGGCGCCTGCGCTGACACGGCCGCGGCATAAGAGATGCCGGGCCTCACGCCTACACCTGGTGGCGGTGAGGCCGGGTTGCCACTAACCCTGTCCCTTAATACTAACTGAGTATTACGTTGATTGGAGGGAGAGGGGGTGGGGTGTGCGGGAATGGACGTAGGGGTTGCCTCCACGCGGGCGGAGGCCGACGCACCCGACGCAAAATCTATGTATGATGTATTGTCGAGGCCGGCCTCGACGGATATTGCCCGCGGGGGCGGAGGGGATGGGGAGGGGGAACGCGGTGGGGACCTATGTGCCAAGATGGGCTTACCTAACGCAGACCCAGCAGTAGCATCTTCCACCCCAGCATCCTGCTCCTCCACGCTGTCCTGGTACTCTTCTCCCGTGGAGGAATCGGACGACGAAGTTTGAAGCGCCGCTATCTTCGCCGGTCTCTCCACGGGCGAGTCGGAGAGCGAGACCCGTCTCGGTATTTTACTCGCTCTCCGAGGTGGCGATGATGGTGTTGAGAACTGTTCGGCCGCAGGAACGACGCCCTCCTCTTCTGCTTCTTCTAGGTGCTCGCTGCTTGCCTCCGGTTCTGGTTGTGGTTGTAGTACTTCTTCTCCTCCTTCTTCTTCTATTTCAATAAGGGCCGGCATGTCTCTGCCGGGCCCGGGTGGTGTGGACGGTGGTGATGATGTTGACGGTGTTGGTGGCCGTGCGCGCGACTGCGACGGCTCACCCGTGCCGGCTTGGACTCCGCGCTTGGCGCCGAAGTCCTTCCGTGGCCTGCCACCTTTACCCTTGCGCACCATAAACATGGTCTGCAAGGGTCCCTCTGCCGGGGGGGGCAGCACATTGCGGGGCGCGAAGATATCGCGCACCATCACGCGCCTCCCCTCATCCCCTTCCGAGGGTACGTAATCCGCGCCGGGGGGCCGACGCGCCTCCTCACCGCTCTTCTGCCGTCGCGCGGCCATCCCTACCAGGTTAATCGCGCTGGTGCGAAGCCCAGCAAGGCGCCAGCGACGACGGCGATCTTCCCGCGCGGTCCTTCCGGCACACGTACCCTTTACAAACGAAAGGGACGGGTGTTCGGAGACACACGATGGTGCTCTCTCGCTCACTCCCGAATGTGAGCCTTGCAGAGGGTAGGCAGCTTGCCTATTCGAGGGGCCACGAAAGAAGTGTCCAGCCGGTCCGGGTCTTGATTGGGGCGGCGCAGTCACACGATGCACCGGCCACCAATTAGGGTCCTTTCTCCGCCAAACTCCTTGACTTTGGGCCTCCTGGAACGTATTTTGCAGCTGCGGAATGATGCCACTCGAGGGATCGAGAGACGCAGGGACAAATTGATACGAACGAGGATTGATTGAACGAGGTGCATTAGATAAGACCCTTATTCTACTAGGGATCATACGGTCTTACCAGAATGTGAGCGTCTGTAATCAACCCCAAATAAAACGAGTCTTACCTAAAGTTGGCCACTGATGCGTTTCTACCTCTGAGGACTAAATTGGAATGCTTCAGATAAAAGTACTAGTATGTCTTGCCCTTAATTACCGGAGAACAGAATACAACAGGGTTTAGTACTGCGTTATTCGTCAAAAATAGGTAAAGCGGTGATCAAAATATAATGGATTCTTACCACTTACGAGTATACCACTTTGAAAATACCCAAAATATTTGGACGCTACCCTCATTGGTTTACTCATTGGTTTAATTCGTTTATTGGCTTAGAACATTAATTATGACAAGAGTTATAACAAAAAAAAAAACGGAAAGAAATGACAAAATAATAATTGGATTATAAATTAAAACAAAATAATAATTACATTACAATAAAAAAATATCTACATGTGGATATTACGTTTAAGGCAAAAGAAAATGACTCAGCTTATGCTGCCATAAGATTTCAATCTCATAGAGCGCTGTTTTTCAGTCATTTCCTTCGCCCTTAGTTTCTTGTATGGGAGTATTGTGACTAGTGGGCTCCCCTATCACCAAACGGAATATATGTAACACAAAAATTACTTATTAACTAAACATAAGAAAAGAAAAGTTTTCACAATCATGTAACCATAATAGTAACGCAGTTAGGACATGAGGTCAAAATTATGGTACTAAAATAACATTAGTTACCTTACTTATAATTTTGCAGAGTATCCTTTTTTTGGTGACGGGGTAGAAACCTTCAAAAGGTACACCGAAGCATTTGCCCACTGAAACCCCCGCGGTGGCCTTCCTCAGTGCTTGCAGGGGAGTCCGGGATCGCCAATGGAACATACCGGTGCCCCCTAGCGCGGCGCCCCCCACCGCCTAATCTCTTGGGGGACGTGAACTGTCCTCCTACGTCTTCCGGGGTCTGTGACGACATGCAGCCACACATGCAGCCTCCTTCTCGGGGTAACTGGCTGGGCGGTTCGAGTTCCCGCTCTAGCCGCCTGCATCCCCAGAAGTCCCTTTTACTCGCCTCTTACTACAGGCAGGGGATATCGTAGCCGTACACGTTTTACTCCCCGGCTACAGAGGAAATAATAGTAATTACTCTTTTAATGAGCAATAACAATTCTTCCACAAAAGTCAACCATATTTTTTCTAAACATCTAGCTCACTTCTTGGTAAATTAGATGTTACACTAAAAGCCACCGATCCATTTACTATCATGACACGCCATGTAGTCTGCGCCATGCTGTAGTCTGCTGTAGTCGCAGTTGCTATAAAAAATATAAATCCCTTAAAGGGAGCTATAAATTGGTGTAACGAGCGACTGAAATCTTGTTAGGGTCGGGCATCCATAAACCAGACAATACGACCTACGCGCCTTACGTCCTATGCCTTACCGTCTTGCGTTACAACGGAAAAGTGAACGATATGTAATGGAAGTTTTATATATAAATAAATAAATGATGACCAGTATACATGATCTCTAACACGATTATCACCGTAATCGCAATTTACAAATAATTATATTTAATTATCTATGGACTGAACCCTGGAATAATCAAACCCTACAAATAGCAGCTATTTTTATTTTTTTCAACATTCGAACTAATTTTGAGTGTTACTTACGTAAAGTCCAATAGGGATTAAGGATAGTTGCGTACAGTTGATGATCTTAGAATTCTATCTACAAACGCTGATTAATAGTCAAACAATATTATAATGAAATTGATTAAAATTCTAGTAACATCCAACTTCATTTCTGAGTGATCGGAGACCGGTGACCACTTTTCATATTTTCCTAGATCCAAACCACTCTGAACGAAAATCGATAGAAAAAGCTGGATCTACTTCCTGCTAACTCCTTGCATCAATTTTGTCTGACCTCTTTTCTCTTCATGTTATGACCAATATTTATTTTCTCGCTTATTTTTGTAAAATCGATGACACGATTACCTAAGGTCACCTTATGGTTATTTTAAATAATAAAATGTATCTGAAATCGAGCGCTCTTTGGAGCGGGACTTTGAATGGAGTCGACTAAACCTTGTATTTTTTGTTCAAAAGAAATTATGTTGTTATTTGTAACAACTTCATAAAAAATGAATGCACGAAAAGTTAAACTCGAACATGAAAATATAGCCATAGTTACTTTAGTTTGCTAATACATATATTTAAACAAAAAGTTTTATACATTTGAAACATTTTACGGCAAACCCGCTTTTACACTTTTGTTTGCGTGTTCAAAAAGCGTGCGAAATTTATTAAAAAGGTCTTTCAGCAAGATGGTTATGAGTTTTATACAAATTTTATCCATTGTGAATGTATAATGATTTTCAGATTTTATTGTCTGAAAGATAGTTATTCATGTGTACCTTCCTGCCGTTCGTTTTATGTAAATATAATCATAAATCAAATTGAAATATTTTAAGAGTAGCTCATTTTAAATACGCTTTGATTTAGCTACGTTTTTTTTTTTCCGGGGGAAGAACCAGTGTAGTTCGACCGAGTAGGGGCCACCGCCACACCTAATAATCTTAAATTTCAATTTAATTAAATTTAAATATATTTATTAGCAAACTAAAGTAACTGTGGCTATATTTTCACCATGATACGGGGCCAGCACTCTTACCAGAAGTTTTGGCAGTAAAAAAATGAATCCCTGATGGGTATTCCTTTCGAGGGCCTCAAGGGTCTAAGGCTTGTTAACGTAGACTCATAGAATAAAGAAACCCTACATAAAAAAGCTAGGAACAATTAAATCATATGATCATGCCGGCCAGTGCCAACCTCACATTATTAATTCAATGCAACCAAAATGAGATTCGGCATCCTGGAAATGCTCTCTTTAGGAGGATAGGGATTCATGTCCTATTAATGTGTATTTTTCATCTGTTTACTTCACAAATATCGAAGCGTTTTTAATTTAAATAAATAAACTAAAGAAGGCGTGGGGTGTTATTAAAATATTTTTATAATAACTCTACTATTATCGATATATTTCAATAAAAAATATTTAATTATTTTTAGTACTCCACACATTTTTACGATATTTTTTTGTATCGCTATATTTGTTTTCAACTTGTAAAAAAATATTCTCGATTTTGTAATTCAACTAGTAACAAAAGGTCGGTAGCGGTCGGTTGGTCGGTAACGGCATCGCGGAGATATGCCCGAACACACATAAGACATGTATGTATGCATTACATATTTTAAAATAAAATATATACTCACTCAATCACTCACTCAATCACTCAGCAAACTGACACGATTCTAATGATATGTCAACATATAACATCAATATATAACCCTCATTCTGGCGCACCCGCGCGAAAAATATACAGCATATAAATTCTTCATTTAAATGTGTGTACAATTAAACCAGGATTCGCGACGAAATTAAACCAGGGACACTCTGTATTCTGACATTGGTTGAGGCAATTCTTTGTGATTTACAATCGTACAAGTTCCGACAACATTCAAGAGACCTCTTCATCAAAACCATACGTTTATCATCTGTATATGAGCATTATTCTCGCTCGGGCTTATGGAATGTTGTTGAGTCGGTCAATATTATTATATAGATGTAAAGAAATTTAAAAGTATCAACTATTTCTTTTGCAGCATGTAAACACTATTTAAAATTGATGTTTGTCAAATGTCCTGTATTCCAAATATTGTATTTCTGTGTTTGAATAGTACCTGTTGGATATAGAAAAAAAAGAGTAAAGGCACTCTTTTTCCCCATAGATGTTAGAGGTAATTAAACTAATGATTGTCAAATATACCAATAGGATTTCTTGATTAACATCTCCTATATTAGCTTAGCACTTATGGAAAGTATTCAAAACAGCCTGTTTATGAAGATATGCGATTCTGACGAGTAAAGCCACTTATACTTATTTTACCATATTTTCAAATTCCAATGCCTAGTCAACACACATAGAATATATTTTCATATAGATTGTTTTTAATTTTCCCTTAACGTGATTTGATCAAAATTGAGAGCCACTTAAAAAATACACTTTTATACGAGTATCATATCGAACTATCGCGTCTACGTTTATATTTGTAATTCTATTTTAAAGGATCGTTGAACGATATATGTAATTTAAATGTGACATAATAACTTAGTCCTCTGAATGATATTTGAGAATACGTATATACTCTTGTAGGTCCGTCTCGTATTTAAAATAATAATAATCCATGACAGTAATGACTTAGTATCAGAATTTATGACCTACTTGTCAGTTTGTGTTCTGTGTTCAATCATAACATTTAAACAGCGGGTACCAACTAAAATGTCTTAACAAAGCAGTTGTATATACGGGAACGTTACAGCAAATTACTCTTGAACAAACTTTGCAAAACAGTTATCGAACACGCTCAGCGCTTGAAGTATGTACACATCGTAAACTTATATTTTAATTTAGGTTCAATATAAATGTTTCAAGTTATAATTCCTTCTCGTTTTAAAATAAAACAGGACTTGGAAAGAGTCCTAGGGAATCCTCGATCCGTCTTAACGCCAAGCAAGGTCAACGACATTTTGATTCACGAACAAAACTAAATCTTTTTGGTGCTAAAAACGTAACAATAATTCCTTTTGATTTTGCTTTTTGAGTCCGGTAGGAAAATTTTCATTTAATGAAAATGGTATTTTGTATTTTATATATAAATATTCTAGTGAAGCGTCCGTGCTTCGCACCGGTGCACTTTCTCATACAAAAAATGAGAAATGCGCTTGGTAATACAATATTACGTATTGCTTATTTTCAAAGGATTTCCATTTATTAATAACAAATAAGGTGACAACGTCATCCAATACTAAGAAGAATAATCCAACACTAAGAATAAGCCTTAAATATCAAATAATCCTTATTTGATATTAAAGGCCGGCGGAGAAAGTTGTTGAAAATCTGCCAATTTCTAAGCGAGCATGCAAATTATTTGGCTGTCTGGTTCGAAATAATAATGCAACACACAGTTGAAAGTTTTAAAAAAATCATCTCCTATGGGGCAAAAAAGACGATAAATATTTATTATATTCAGTATTTATCACGGTTAGGCGTACGACGTCGCGGGTAAAGCTAGTGTAATATATAACTACTAACACAACTATTCAGCCCTTTCTTATCTACCTAACCTATCTCCTTCCAATCTACCAATTTGCGCTGGACCCTCGTGAACTTAAGTAATGTATATTTACTTGCTTTAAGTGAGTTGAACTGGCTACTTACTTGAACTGCTTACTTAAACCCACAGCTTAACTTGTCATTATACATTGTACATGTAATTTAAATACAAATTTTACATGCGATGACAATAACACAAATTACTTTTGTAGAAGCTAAAAGTACAGTAATTACTGTAAATAGTTACAGGTACTAAGAGTAACATTTAATAAACATTTGTATGTGGATTTGAGGACTTATCGTCAAAACTACTTTCGATATACAAATGAATGTGACACTGATAATTTTATAGGTCGTATTGACACTGATTATTTTATGTGATGTCGAAAATAAACCCCTTTTTTGTACGCTTTCATTGCAAACGCTGGTTAAACCCTACGAGATAAATCAAAATAATGTGCTACAATAATTTTTCGTATATTTTTTAGTTATCGAACTTAGATACATTATTTGATTTGGTGGCGATGCGAAGTTTGCCGGGTTAGCTAGTAACATACGAGTATAACATAATAATACTTAAACTTTTTACTTCTTTCAGGTAAGCAGCGCGATAGAGAATTGTTTCGTAAGTTCTTATTACATTATTTTTCAACCTCTTTCCATTTATTTGAATAAGAAACATACTTAAGGAATATTTGAAATGTTCCAATGAGTTCGTACTTGATCTCAATACTTTAAAGATTGAATCAAAATACTTTTAAAGTATACATTTAGTGCTTTATGTAAGTCAACTGAGAGTGACTCTTACCAGTGCTCTGAGTACAAGTTTATTATGTTCCCTTAAAATAGTAATTATGTTCTCGCCCATTATTTCAAAGTACAGTAACGAGCATAAGTATATGACTTAGGCACTTCAGCAAAAATATCTGTCTCAAGAACGAGTGCAATCGTGCAGACAGATATTATCTGTCTGCACGAATGCATCTAAAATATCTGACTTTAACTGGAAATGGAAATTATTATAGAATCAATATCATCAAATATTTTTGCTACGACAGGTAATCACAATTATTTGATATACATGTTCATTACATTATTTTGATGTCACTTGATCATGCTACCTGTCAGAATTTTTTGCAGACGTGCCTATAGTCATATTATATTTATGCTCGTGACTGTATATTGCAAGTTAACTTCGACAAAGAAATTATAAAACGAATTGTGTACATTGCAATTTATGGATAAATCATAAAGAATGATTGTTTTGAAAAAACAAGATAAACTCATACTAACTGATTTTTCCGCATGAAACGAATGATGCGGGCGCGAATAATGATATGTATGAAGCGTATGGATATATAATACATATATAACACAGAATGACGTTAATCTTCAGTAAAGTTTCTGAAATGTTACAGTTCACTTAGTTCATTTTACTTTTCACTGATTCCAAATGGACTTTTGGTATAATCAATATTCCAATACTCAGGGGTAACAACAAACGCATATTCATCAAATGATCAAACTCAGATAGGACTCATAATCCATTTGGAATTACATTCCTATGACCAGCGGTCACCCCTCCGCAAGGCACGACGGTTATCATCCAACTAATTAAATTCGTTGTAAACTCCGAAAGGAAATTATGTTTTCAGGAAGATAACAGAAAATTACCGGTGCCGACCACGTTACGATAATTAAATACTAAAGCCCGCAGTGGCTATAGACAAATTTTGATAAGCGACTAATCATTTTCCTTAAAAATGATTCTGTGGAATATGCCCACAGGCATTTAATAAGTACTTATTTATTATTATAGATGGGAAAGTTTTGATGGGTTAATATTAGTCCAATTTAATATTAATTAGTATTTTTGCCCATTTATTAAACAAGATGGTTAAAAAATAAACCTATATACAAAATAATACAACAAAAAAGACAAACCTACTGAGTTTCTTGCCGGATCTTCTCAGTTGAGGTCGGTTTCCGATCCGGTGGTAGTGTAAGAAAACATATTGTAATTGACAACTTGTAAGTGCCACCGTAGGCCTATGCAAAATAAATAAATTTCATTTCATTTTATTTCAGTCACTTAATGTTGCCAGCTGCCAGCTAACTGCTTAATGAATCTGGATGAAATTTATCACAGACATTGATTTTTCATCTGCGAAAAATGCACTGGTATTGCTGGATAGAATAATCACATGAAACCACGATAACTAATGATAAGGTGTTTATAATATGTTTTAATTAATTAATATATATATACGCAATTATGAATATAGGATATAGTGAACTACAACATAACAGTTATAAAATAAATAAAAAAATATAAAAGCTGCTAATAACAAAAGAAAACACGCTTTCTACAATCATAGCTCCGCACTACGACTTTCTCCTGTTTCATGGGTGCCATGAACACACGAAGACGAATACACAAATACCCAGAAAATAGGTCTAAATTCACTATTAAAATGTCTGTTTGGCCGGGAATCGAACCCAGAACCCTCTGCGCGTCAGACCAGTATGATGACCGCTCTGTCACGCAAGTCACCTATATTTGTAAATATATTTATAAATATATTTCAATAGAAGAGAAATTTTAACCCAGTCCATTAAAAAAGCATGGCTTTCCCTAAAATTCCATTCAACTCATAAAACTAGTTTCAATAACCACGTACTTCCTTACCATCAAACGGAACACAGCAGCTCAAAAATTATTGCTACTAGACGAATGACGGAGGTACAGCCAAAGCAAATAATCTACAAAAAATCAGAAAATACAAACATGTACATATTACTTACATAAAAGCTATATATGTAACGGTATCCCTCAGGGCGCCGCTTTGTGCACGCCCGCGCATAGTCTTTTTTCTATTTTTATTCGGGGTTCATATTGCTCTCGGTAAAGATTTTTCGTTAATGTTCAGTAGTTTGAAGGTTAACTCCTGCTGGGAAACAAGTAGTAATAGTTTTTTCATTAAGTTTGTTAGCAACAAACTAACTAGCTAACAGTCAGATGTAAAATAGTTATAGCCATACATAAACAATAATAACCCACTCCAAATAGAACATAGCTTCTACCCAAAGACGATCACAGATTTCTGTATTCGTCTTGTGGCACCCGCGACCTAGGAGAAAATCCTAGTGCGGGGCTATGAGTGTAGAAAGCGTGTTTTTAAAAAGAAAGAGAATAATAATAATAAGCTTTATGCTAGATTTGTGATGTACCTTGTGAACAACATCTACGTTGTGATACTTTGGAAATAACCTTAGAGGTTCTAATATACTAGTACTAACATTAGGAAATTACGAAATGGCCTATTGTACACGTGTACTTACGTCTAAAAGCCTTTATATGTCACGAAGATCCGTGAAATTAAATAACATTCCGTCTTGGAGGGCCAGTACTCTGATGGCACTTTTAGTATATTCTATGAAAGCTTTGCCAGCTGAAAGCTTTATTTATATACGAATTTTCAACATACAGGTTAGTATCGCGATAAAAATCGATTCGCCACCTTGCCATTAATTGTGTAGGGCTTTTTCCGATAATTGTATGCTACCTCTACTTTTGTTACAATGATATACCATTAATACAGTGGGTGTTTTATGTACATTTAGGTATGGTTAAATTTATGGTATATAGGTTTTATTTAGGTAGGGTTAAATGTCTAAGATGGTAGGTAACCATCTTAGACATTTAACCCTCATTCCATTTTTTTATTATTTCGAATACAATACATCAAATACATCACAAGTGTTTATGTATATTGAGTCGTATGAACGTAATATAAGAAATAAATAAAAGTAAGTACAGTAGAAGTATGTAAAAGGTATAGTAAAGTATGTAAGTATATAAAAGGTCTCAAAGTTTTCAACACTGCACCGAAATCAAACCTCGACGGATTCTACCACTTTTAATTAATTGTGGTAATAATAAACACAAATACAAGACAAATAAGAAAATGCATACAGACAGTATAACAGACCACTCTGTTATCTAATTTTTAAGCGTTAAATTTACTACTTTTTTAAAGTAATATCCCTAAATTAAACCTTAATCGTATCTTTATCTTATAAACAAGATAACTCTCAATTATAGGACTACGTAACACAAAGCTAATGTATCTAGTTCAAGTGAGAGGGAGGAAATGAACAAGAGTAGATACGATGTTCATTGTCGAAGACTTCTCGTAGTCTGACAATGCAATATCGAGGCTGTACGATCGATTGCACAGATAACACACAAGTGCTCGAGTCCGGTACAATGAGGGTGTTCCTATGCGAATCAATTCTAAAATACAAGAGAGGCGCTCGGATCTACCCGCGTACATTTCTATGCTCACTTTTACATTTGAAGCATTATTATAAACAAACTACGCCTCGCGGTTTTATTAGCTTTTAAAAAATATATCACATGTTTTAAGTGAAACAACTTTTCATTTTTATTGCATAAAAACGAATAAGAGAATACACAACATACTTTACGTCGTTCTGTTTTTATACAAATTCAAACAATGAGACAAAGAAACAGAGAATAGTTCTACAAATTGTATATAGGAATTATTAACTTTAAAGTAATATTGCCTATCCTCCGAACAGGTTTGAAGGTGGCAGAATTCTTTGTGTTTCGACCCCAAAAGTATCACCGCCACACCTATTTCTGCCTTACAACAGAAGTCTTATGGAAGGGTGTGGTTAGGGAGATATGCTTTTCCTAGGCATTCCATCTTAGTCCTCAGGGGTAACAACGCATCTGTGGCTAACCTTAGGTGAGACTTTGATCTTAACTAGGGTTGATTACAGATGTCCATGGGTGGCAATAGCCACTTACCATCAGGTGGTCTGCATGCTACTTACATTCTATAAAAAAACCGTTTAAGCAAATACATACGTTACAGACATGTAGAATTTTTATTTCTATTATATGTAAGAAAGAATATGAATTATACTTTTTGAGAAAATTCCTACTCTTTTATGTGTAAACATTCAACTTTGTACATTTTATCCCTATCGGTGGCTCTCAATGTGTTAACAATCATCTGCACACAATTATAATTATAAACGTTTGTACGGACAGACACAATTAACCCTGTATATCTATGTAAATTATGTTCAAAGTGAACTTCGAACCGTATAACGTATAACTTTATCTACTACAAATGCACCCAAGGAAATGAACAATTATAGATTCCAGATCTGTCGGAAGCTAGTTTGTGGCTAGCACATATCGTGACAGCTTTACAACTCAGAGCTCAGATGATTATAGTTTCTAAAGCCGCTAATACAATGATTTGAATGAAACAATATTTGAAATGCAGGTCTTTAATGTAACAAAAGGGGATCTGCGTGGCAGAGCGGTCACCATATCGGTCTGACGCGCAGTGGGTTCCGGGTTCGATTTCCGGTTAGACAGACATCTGAATGGTGAATTAGGGTTTCTGTTCTGGGTGTCAGAGTGTTTGTGTATTCGTTTTTGTTAGTCCATGGCACCCGCGACATGGTAGAAAATTCTAGTGCGGAGCTATAAGTGTAGAAAGCGTGTGTGCGTGTGTGTGATATAGCCGTGACCGTACACAATTTATATGTGTAGTAGAGTGTACATACAGTATATTATTGTATTTGAACTGCACATTAGGAACTTAATATTAACATCTGAAACTAACGAAAAATAAAAGAGAAATTGTACCTGAGGTAAATTAGTGATTATTTTTGCAGGAGTGGCAAATTACTTTATTAGACTACTTTATCTAAATAAATAGGTTGACTAGCCACGACCCTCTCACCAATACAAGACAGCTTTAACCTTGCAAGGCAGTATAGCTAATTAACATTTTCGAACATTTTCGAAATCTCTTGTTATAGTATCGCGCTCATGAGATGAACTTTAAAAGGGAATTAGAACATAAAGGCTAAGAGACTATTCTGCTGATGGCATACGTGCCCAAAAATAGCGACTAAGAATTAAGATCATATTCAGTTGAGGAAGATAATATTTTGGATATTTTTTTATATTTTATCCATATTACATTTGATTCTCTAAAAATAATTTAGTTTCCTTAATTCTATACTCGTATATACTGTTATCGGTTATATGATTCGTGATTACACTAACCGCGTTGTGTTTGTGCGAGTGCTTGCTGAATTGTAAAACTGCACTTTACAATTCAGCAGTAAAATTGTAAAAAAAAGTATAAACTGTTGTACTCTGAATTGTAAAATGCCGTGAGCAAGTTGAAAAAATCATGTGGGTCTTGAGTACCGTATGGTGGTCTTGAATAATACCATGGATGTCTTTAGCAGCGCTTTCCAGTGCGAATTCCTATCAACAACTATCGCGGTCACCCACACGCATTCCAGGCGCGGTTATTATTGGCAAAAGCACTAATTAGAGGGACCTTTGTCCTGCAATAGATCTCAAAAGATGGTAAATGAAACAAGGTCCGTTGAATTGTAAAATGCCGAAATGCCAAATTCTAAATTACCTCGTCCTATTGTACCCACTGACGATCCGATTCCATGCACTCTTTGCAAAATATCCCGAAAAACATCTATCTATCAAATAAATGTTGTTGTGATGCATCGCATTATGTTATTTTTTGTTTATATTTTACAAACCCACATTCCAATATATACAAACGAATAAAATAAAGGTGCTAATCATATCGTTTGTTTTATTAAGAGAATGCGAATTAATAAAGGAAAGTTCAACTTACTTATTTCTTAGGACATCCTTGTACTCGTATATATGCATACATAGGAGTAATATGCCAATCCTATTTGAGTTCCTGGAATTATCAAACTATGTTATTCAGAAAGCTGTAAGTGCTGCGCTCCACAAAGCTACAGTACTCTAGTTAAATCGTAAAGACATACGTACAAGACATATGACAAACTGATTTATATGTAAGTTGGTCTTGTCAAAGCAAGTACTTAATGTTTGTAAGTCTTGTTAATTTCAATTTATGGCTCCAACATCTGCAGAGCCTGACTCAAGGCAATAGCCAATACTTATCTATTGCATATGTCCCGATACCACAACACACGCTTTCTACACTCATAGCCCCGCACTAGGATTTTCTCCTGTGTCGCGGGTGCCATGGACACACAAAGACG
>DWLI01000983.1:0-17532 GCA_018249915.1 Cecropterus dorantes dorantes | reverse complement strand
CCCCTTAAAAGTATTGTTGGATTTCACTGAAATTTTATCGAATTTCAATTATCAAATTATGACATGGATTAAAACATAGGATACTCATTACAGTGGTAAATGTGACCAAGGCAGGCATACGAAGGAATAATTTAAGAAAATATATATAAAGGCCCTTAATGAAAGCTACTTACTTAGTAGACATGTTGTTCTTCTGTCTATCGTACATATAAAGGATCATATGTTAACCCCTCACCTATCAGTATGGTTCAAAGATACCCAATGGCCTACATACACCGTCTTAAGTCAATTACAGTACTGTTGAGTTATAGTTCTATATGTCTATGTTCTCTATGTTGTGCCATTCTTGCAATACGAAAAGAACATAGAATGCTACCAGTTCAAGAAATCATACGCAGAATTGTTATCTTCAGCATTCCTAGTTTTTGCAATCTTTAATAACAACTAATTTATAAATCATCAATCTCAGTAATAATCAATCTGTATTGAAAGCTCAGACTGCAAGTTTTACTCACACTTAACAAATTTTTTATTAGATTACATACCTTAAACAATTATATACTACGAATAAAAAAAATACTGCATATTGAGAGAAAAATAAAGCATTTTTAACTCTTAACATATACAGATATTTGCATTTCATACATTACGCAAAGGATTCTAACTTAAGGCACAGAGTGACAACACATCTGAATGTGACCAAAGATAAAATTTCTGAGATTCCTGATATCGCAAATATACTAACATACAAATTCTATCAATTAACCTATGATATAATAAAACTTGTTCTAAAGTTATAATGACATTATATGAAACACCCAATCTTAACAACATACTGATAAGTGATGATAATTTATTTAAAGAATATTGTTTCACTTCATTGGTAATTTTTTAATATCTTGTATGTAGTTCAGGTAAGATAGTTTAAATACCCATTTTTTTTTTAATATAATTGAATTAGCAATTAAGAAAGCAATACAGCTCAAGGTAAGTCACTCTCATCCACCTACATCTGTCAACAGTTCCATTTAAGACAATGCAAGACTAATCACCAAAGTCAATTACAGACACGGCCACTCCTGAGGACTACAATGTTTACATCAGGTGTGTGTCAACTGATCTGCTGCACCCAAGACTTAAGTTGAACCATATTAATCCTATCACAACTTCATGTTTTTAAAATACTTTTAGCACGGTGGTAGAACCAGTGTAGTTCGACCTGAGAAGTACCACCACCACACCTATTTCTAGCGTGAAGCGTTTTGCTGGAAGGGTGTGGTTGCCGGTACACTTTTGCATCTGTGTTTGACTTCGGATAGAACTTATGTTCTATATGACGTTACTCACAGACGTCCATGGGCGGCAGTGACCACTTACAATCAGGTCGACTGCATGCTAGTTTGCTACTTCAATATTATATAAAAAAAAAAATTATCACAATTATCTTATACATATTATTATTAATGGGGCAAAATATTAAATTTAAATTAATGAATATTTACCTTAAACTTAGGATATTCATTCATATATATTGTGACCATTCCCACATATGGCAAGAAACCTCGAGCACGTCCAACAACATCCTTTTTAGTGAGCCAAAGTTGTCCCTGAGCATAGAGGCCTCTGTCATCCACACTATTGTTGTCTCCCTTAGTCAAAAACTTCACTGTACCATTATTTCTGAAATGAGAAACAAGCATTTGTGTTATATTTACTTACCAAGAATTTTTTTTCATCCTACCATAGAAGTGTTGTATTTCTTGTCTGAGAATAGTACTTATAGTTAAATAGACATTAATAAGTTAGAGCAAAACCTTTTGAATGAAATTAGTGGCCAATTGGGCAATTTTTTAATTGATAACATCATTCACATTAATTTGAATGGATTTTGTGTGATGAAGTCTATCTGTCTAGTGGTGTATGATAAAAGTAGCCTATAATTTTAATAAAACAGTGTGTGCACAGGCATTACAGCAACAAATTACATCATTTACCTTTACAGAAAAAATGACAAGAAAACATAGCAATCTCAGAATGTTTCAGGCACTCTCAAAAAACTACAGTAAATATTTTAAGCATTTAAAATTAGCATATAGGTCACACAGTATAAAAATGGAATAAGTAGAAAGAACTTACTTTTCATGCAGCTTTAAAACTCTGTGTACAATCGGAATATCCCTGCCCTCAACTTTGAACACAACAATTTCACCTACACGGACTGGCTCCTCCGGGTAATTGGTTAGAAATAGAAGATCTCCCCTGTGGAAAGCTGGCTCCATACTTCCAGAGAGTACCACAACAATTGGACTTTCGCTCCCCGTAACCACCATCAAACCCTTCCATATCATAAGGGCTGACGATACTATCATACCAAAGCTTAACACTTGGTAGATAAACTGGAAAACAAAACATTTTTATTAGAAAACAACCGGTGTGTTGGTCACGTCATCTCCACATTATTGTTATTTGAGATTTCACCTGTCGCTTGTTCATCCGCTTCACATCGTCAAATAAACTGTCTAACATTTTTGAAATTAATATGATCTTTATAATAAGGAACTTAAATTTATCTACAGTTTTGGTTAGATTTGTTTTATTAAAAACTTATGTACAAAAGCGTTTAATGGTGTACGACCACGACCACGTCAGATCGAAGAAACGTCACATTGGACCAATCAAACGAGCCAGTGCATGTGTCAAAACTGTCAAGTCAAATTGGACCCACTTCCACAAAGTGATCGCATTGATTGCAAGTGATAACAACGTTCTGTGTGCTCTACGTCTATTGATATTGTTTATGCGTAATTTTTGTAGCAACCCAAGTATTCCGGTTATGACTATTTATGACTCATTTAACTTATGAACATAATAATAATAACGTGAATTTAAATTGTATGTTAACGCTGTACTGTATTTTACTCAAATAAGTTTCTAATATTTATTAAATATTAACCTTAAACATTTTTTTTATTTCTGATCAATACATGACACAGGTCGTATTGATTTTTTAGTGAATCTCAATATTTACAAAACCAATCATACAATTTATATCATAAAAAATTCTTAATAAAAATTACATTGATAAGCTACAAAAATGTAGTATTTAATGTTTTCTCAAAAAAAATCAATACGAAATTTTACATTTTGCTCTAAAATCTTTATTATTACATCCTGAAGACTAAATCACTACTAAATTATTTGAGTCCACTGTTATCTAATAAGGGTTGGTTCACACTAAATATACTATGTTGGTTCACACAATTTTTTTTTCACATATTTTTTTGCTTTTCTCGTGAAGGTAAAACAGCCTAGTTTTTTAGATAATTGAACTTCGTGTTGTCAGTAATTAAATATTTCAACCTTATCCACGCTTATCTATTTTCGCATCCTATGTAAGACATCAAGCTCAACCTTCCGCCTTTGCTAGAGGGAGGGACGATTGCGGACCCAGCTATTACCGGAGTCCACGCCTTACGCCTCTGGTTTATAAATTGATTGCGGCTGACCCAAGGGCACTTCCTGTGAAGTACGTCTCGGCTTAGGTAAGTTATAGAACTGCTTCTACTGAGTCATGCTGTATATGTTAAAAGCTTCAGTAGAAGCATACTTTTTACACCTTGTCTAGCGCGCAAAGATTATAAAATTAACAAGTTCCTAACAACATAAAGGTTTTAAGGCAATTTTTTTCATGGTTTTACCTAATTCGATTTCTACTTTATAACAGCAGGGTTAAGCATTGCAATGTTCTAGTTTAAGGTGTAGGTGCATTCCAACTTCTTCCTCCGGTGTGTGTTCTTCTGTGCCCACTGACTACTCTCAGACTTACTCAGGCCTACAGATGTGCACAGGACCCGTGCTATTGACACACGGGTGTCAGTAGCCACTTAGGTGGATTGCAAGATGTTTTTAGTTGTTTCTGTAATATATAAAAATGAATGCACAACATAAACAACAAATTAAGGATTTTACAGAACTTTATTTCCAGTAAGTATAAATATTCAAGCATCAATCAATTTAATACCGATTCATCTCAACATCGACATCTTCAGAAAACTTTAGTTTTACAGTAATTGTATTAGGTGTAGTAACATCGGCGACTAAAATTTCGGCGCCGTTAAACAAACCTAACTCAGTGATTTTCTTTTTCAAGTTATCTCTTGTTTTCTCCTCAATACTCTTAACAGACGACATATATAAAGTCTTGTTACGACCATTAATTACGGTCGTGATACCTGCAATGAGATAAAATTTTCTTTAATTAAGGCCAAATCACACTTTGACTTATAAATTTTCTTCAGAATCGGTAGTTTGGTCACAAAGTCACCAAACGAACGGATTATATGATTTTAGACTGATAGTATCCCTTATATGCCTTATATGATCCCTTATATGTGTTTTTTATCTCAAAACTATTGACATGTAATTTTTGTACCTGGACTTTTCATCATATATGAGGAATCTTCACACAGCTTGTCATATATTGTTTGCAAAGCAGAGTCTGAATCAATCTCCATAATACGAGTAGTGTTACTGCAAGCTGTACAGTCAGGACGCCTTTCAGCATCAAATGTGTAAGTGTACACACCTTCTGCCATATTTAGTACCATATAGTTGTTCATATTTACACAGCAAGAGGAAGCTATCTTGAAGACCTAAAATAAAGTAATATTCCATTAGAAGCACTTCTATACTTTTACCATTAGTTCTCCCAACATAAATACCACATTAATGCAGCTATCCCACTCAATTTTTATTATATAATTTAAGACTAAACACCTAACCATAAAACATATATGGAAATTCCACCAAACTCCTTGTGATGTTCCCCATGGATATTGACCACCTACATCTAAATAGGCCTATCTAAAGCTGATTTCAATTGTGCAGGTGTTAACCTTTTTTTTTTTGTTTACATGGGGGAAACCTTCAAAAGGTACCTGAGGCCGTGGGAGCGACGCCAGGTTATGGGGGATTTTTACTGCACTAAGACCCCCTCGGTGGCCGTCCTCAAGGCTGTAAAAGGACTCCGGGATCTCCAAAGGAACGCAACCGGAGTCCTCCGAGCGTGTTGCCTCGTCGGGCTCCACCCACGTGAGCGGCTGGGCCCACCGCACCTTCTGGTCTATACGACGGTATGCGCCCACACATACCGCCGCCCTTCTCGGGGTCACCTAGCTGGAGGTGGGCTCCCACACTTGCCTCCCGCAACCCCGGAAGCCCCTTTTAGTCGCCTCTCAGGACAGGCAGGGGATACCGTAGCCCTATTCAAATCCCAAAATTACAGGGACAGTGCAGGTGTTAACCTACATAATTGAAATCCTCATATAAAAAAGCTTTATACATTATTATAGACTCACTTCAGAAGCGCAAGCTGCTGCTATAGCTGCATTAGTGCTTGCTACAGCTGGTATAATATTTTTTAAAACACCTTGAGTCAGTCTGTATGTAACTGACGTGATACCATATTTCATAGCCCTCTCCTGTGCCTTCTCAAACACCCAGGCAACATGACGAGGATCATCACCATCCAGCACTGTTCCACTTCCCCAGGGATTTTCTTTACTCCATTGTATTACCTTCACATACTCAATACAATGCTCTGGAAGCCTGAAAGAAATTGATAAACATTTGACTGATGTAACAATTATTTTGCCATTAACTTTATATGACAAGGGATAACATCATAAATCATTCTTGAAAATCAAGACTCCAATATTTTTGATTTCAATTGGATTATAGATGAGTCCTTAATTTTTTTTATACAAGAAAAGTGTCAAACGAGTTTACAGGCCAAACTGACACAGCACACAATAGTAACTGGACCCTGAAGATCCATAATCAATCCCAGAAAAAAATTGAGTTTTGATGTAAGGTGGCCACAGATGCATTGCTATGCCTAAGGACTAAATTGGAACTCCTCATATAACTTTCTCTCCGACAAAACCCTTCATATCAGAATATAGAAGCACTTCACATGTTAATATTAAACAGAAATAGTTGTAGGAATGGTAAGGAGTCATTCCACAAAGAATTGTGCCACTTTTCTTCCACTTGGAATCTTCTAACCTAAAAAACATATTTTTAAAACTTTCTTATTCACAATTTGGTATATTATGTTAGGTACATACCTAGGAGTATTAGCAATAGTACATAAAGGAAAAGTTTTCTGCGGAGGATATAAATCAAGAGTGCACTCTATACAGGCACTTAGTCCAGGCAAAATTACTCTTGCATTGCCTTTGAATCCTTCAGTGCCCCCATCTATTAGAGGTATTACACTACTTTGATCTAAACTTCCTAAAACAAATAAAAATATGTTTGTATTAGATATTTATACAATGAAAGTGATGAGGAGAAACAAGAGCAACAGGAACTTTAATACTATTTATTTTAATTAATTATTGAAAATACATTATGACAGTACACAATAGCAGATGACAAGAGAGACATCGTCTTAGCGCATGCATCCATACTTCCAACAGAAAGTACAAAGAATTAATTAGAAACAGAAAAAACTACAAGAATTAATTTATAAGGAATATGTTAACTGTATTCTTGTATTAACCATTCATTAATGTTATATCTAATTTGTTAATGTTTTACTTCATTGTTATTTGTTTTGTCATCTTACTAAATGTATATTTAAGTATGTGCTACATACACTATTCATTTTTTCTTTTTTCACTTATCTTTGTTTTTTTTTTTAAATCATATTTTATCGTTGGGTAAATTTTTCAGTCTTTCCCTGTTATTTTATGTGTTATTGTTGTAAAACTTCTTATACTTGTATAATCTATACAAGTAAGCAATTTTCCACAACAATATTAATATGTGTCTGAGTATGTATCATAATATTGATCAATGCAACAGATATTTTTGATAAAGTTGCTTTTTTAATTTTGTAGTATACAAAACAATACTTTACTATCATCATTGTACTGGAGCAGGGATGTTAACATGCCATTCAGCCAGCGTCTCGCCACAATAGAGTCTAGGCCACAAACGACAACATGGAACTGACGGTAAAATCCTTCATCCAACTCCTCAATTGAACAGTGATGGGCAACAGCTTGACATCCAGGTACCCTAGAATCATTTTATGAAAATGATGTTATAGCACCAGTATCATAGTACAGAAAATATGTTATGGTATTGCTATATCCCTACATTAATAAAAATGAAAATTCTGCATGCTGATATATTGCATATTGTTTGAAAGACAGAAGAAGCAATACCTACAATTTTTCAAATTTTTACCTGAGTGTTTGAAATTACATTGTGCCAAAACTACTGAATGCAATTAAAAGGAGAATTAAGGAAAGTCTTAAAGTTATATTTACACTGGATTACAATTCTTATTTTAAAATATTTAATATGCAGTCAAATGAATGACATATCATCTTGTTAAGTTCTATCGCCACATAAAACATTTTTTGGAGTTATTGATATTTTCAAAATTGTTGTGATTAGAATCGAAATATACATTGTATCATTCAATCAGAATCAAGATATGACTAAAATAAAGGCTTAAAATTACAGAAAACAAAAGAATCTCATGAAAAACAATAAACTAAACAGATAGGTACATTGTTAACACATATAGTAGGTGATGGTAGGTAGGTGATACTAAACAATAAACACTGTTCTACAATCACATTTTATAACAACAGATTCCGTAGTTTTTAAGATTACTTAACATATCATCAAATATCTCAAATGTACTTTGGCAAAAGTCATTGACAATTATTAGTTAACTAAAGTGTAAAACTAGTATTCAGCTTACCTTTTATTCACAAACTCGACAGCACATATTGCTTTGGACAAACCAATATCATTCTTCCTGAACAAAAACTGCCGGTTCAAATTAGACAGCTCAATAGTATCCATATCAACAATGTGAATTTTTTTGAAACCCATCAAAGCCAGGTCTTTGAGCACCTCACAGCCGAGACCTCCAGCTCCGACAACCAAAACTTTGCAGGAATTGATGATGAAATCCAGAATCTCAGCGGACGGCTCGAAATCCGGGTGACAAAAAGGTCCAGGTCTTTCTAATAACTTTCTTATATAATGCCATCGTCTTTGCTGGTCTACTTCGCCAGCCATTGCCATTTTAGATAAAAATTCAAGTGTAGTGTTTTAACAATTTGATCTTGTAATGAATGCACCGGCGAAAATAACTGAAAGTTTTTATATGACACTAATACAAAATCCGTCTTATGCTTTACTTACAGACTTAAAAGTATAATTTCCACCCTTATAACAAAGAGGAGATCGACGTTATTAATAAATTATTAGTGAAAGTAGAACTTATAGTTCGTAAAATAATTATATTGAGTTTTTTTTCATTCAATTACTTTGCAGCAAAGTCATACAATGATGTCTGTCACTTACAATCCTGAAAGTTCATTTATTTTTTACTTTTTTTCTATCATCTTCCACAGATTATTAACAAATGGAAAAACAAAATAGGCACAGACTACTTACATATACACTGTATATGTAAGTAGTCTGTGCCTATTTTGTTTTAGTATCACGAAAATTTTTTCAGTGCATTTGATGGTTTGTGGGGTGTCCACACTATTCAACTTAGTTGATCGATTTGATTCTCCAATGAATGGATTAGTTGATTTATATTAAAATAATACACTATATTAGTGATTTCATAAAATACAAAGCCTGGACCTGAAAATTACCAACTTTATTCTTTAATGCTATTCAGAACACTTTCTGTTATTAATATATATTTGTGACATAATGTCAAGGTTACTACTGAACTTCATCATCAATCATGAGCTTTGGATTTATAAAAGAACATATAAAACTGTCGATGATTGATACTATAACGGTAGATGAATTTTAAAAATGTACTTGTATTATTTTCATAGGGTCTCTACACTTCAGTGATATTTAATCGGCTGATTCTAAATTCGCAATTGTGTAAATACTAGTGTACTCTTGAATGAACTACAGAACTAGAGATGTGCCGGATCATAAAAATAATAGATCCGCGGATACAGGTACGAATTATAATTTACTTACTTACTTGCTCGCTTCAAAGATACGATCTTTGAAGCGACAGTTACATTATTGACATGTTCCGGCCTGTGCTCCATAGTAGTATTTTATTACGTTTCCTGAAAGCAATCATTGTTTTCGTTTTTCCGTTTTGAAAGTATACCATCATTAAACGTACTAACATGTATTGTTAAGATATGTTTTTGATTTTTTTATTGTAAACGTGTGATATTACTAAACAATATGTAAACAAGAATGGAATGGAATTTAATACTATTTCATTGCTAGCTAATCTCATGTGTACATTTAGAATTATTTATATTATTAATTTATAAATAATATGAATTTGATAATAGGCATACAAGATCCGTTTGAAATCCGTCTAATGTGATGGTTACGGATACAGATCTTTTTCATCGGACACCTCTCTCTATCTCGGATATCCGCGGATACGGATACGAAACTCCGTAGATTTCATGTTGATTGTAAATATAATATATAACTTTAAATATTGTAATTAAATAGACGTGTATATTAAAATGTAATTGTCTTAGAAGAATGCGACTAGATCGACAATCGAATTGCATGATGTGAACTAAAATCATACGACAAATTATTCTGTCATATCAGATAGTGTGGACACCCTATTGGGTAGTTTTAATAACCTAGCAACACTAAGAACTTAGAAGCGCATGTAATGTAAACAGTGATTGTCTTAAAAATATAAAAAATAGATTGTCTTTTGTAAAAAAATAATTTTCAGACACTCAATTAAATCAGACGCACTTTTTTTAAAAATCAATTAAAGGAAAATATTTTATGACACATTCTATTGTCGAACACAAGACAGAACAACACAACCAAGTGACGTTCTATATGTACCTGTCTAGCACATTGACTGTGGATGTTGGTAGGTATTCATTTGTTAAATATGGAGGCGTGATGGAGGCGCATTTGACGGAATACTAGGATTTCAAGTTAGCGGTTTTATGATTTTCCAAGTGAGTAAAAGCTTTTCAGTACATGCCTAGTTTTCTATGAAACTTGTTATGTTCGATGTAGTTGTTTATTATACGTAAGGATATCAAATATCTTTGAAATTTGAGGGAGAGACTAACAGGCTATGAACCTCTAGGTCGGTATCTTTCACGTTAAAAACCATGCTTGAATTCTGGTTACATGTTTACAAATTTATTTAAATTGCCTTAAATTAAATTTGATTGTATTAGAATGAAATTTATAAAGATCTATAATAGATCAACTATTAGATAACATTGTGCAGCTAGCTTGATTTTATCTTGGTTGGACAATAATGTACGTACGTATAGTATATCTAAAATATTCATTTAACGTAGGTGTCGTGTTTTAGAATGTCAAAAATGTGGGGTAAAGTTCTAGTTTCGTGTAAACATTTCAATTAGTGTTAATGATCTGATATTCAATAAGTATAAAGGTGTATTTATCAATAATTAAACATGACTTATCTTTATCAGGTATTAAAATGGCTGGTACTAAAATTAATGCAAAAACAAAATCAAAAGATGATAAAAATAAATCAAACAAGAGTTCAAGTCCATCTAATGAAGAGTCTGAGGATCTTGACTGCACCCTCTTGAGGAAACCTATACATACTAGTATTACAGGCTTTGCTCAGGCTAGAAAAGTGTTTGATTTAGCTACTGAGGAAGTAAGTTTGATATTTCATTTTAACTATAATTATATATTTTATACTTATAATTTATATTAATATTATATATTTTAATCTACTTTCCAGCTCCAGGGTTTACTAACAAATGAATGTGATATATTATATGAGTGTAAAGTTTGCCGGAACATCTTTAGAAGTTTGGCAAATTTCATCTCACACAAGCGCATGTACTGTAAGGAAAAATTTGATACCTCTGTTCATGGGCACTTTGTGAAAACATTGTCTGTTGTAAGTATGCAACTATTCAAAAATATATCCAACAATATTGTTTATCTTATTCATTCAATGTTTTTTATTTTTATTTTAGGCAAGTGAAATAGCAAGAATTAAGAAATCAGAGGAATTATATAATGAGACATTAAAAGAAGAAGAACTAGAGATATTAAATCAAAAAGAACATATTGACCGTATTCCGATGACTAAAGACTTGACAGAAATAATTGAAAAGCTCTCTGCAATTAAAGGAAGACACCGACAGCCGGACAATCCAGAAGTGGTTTTACAAAGAATTCCCAAGAGTAATGTAGCTGTATTCCAAAACATTAAGAGCAATGATGATAATATAACCGACCTCATGAGAGCACAAGTATGTTTAATAGTATGCTATTATTATAATAAAGTATCCTCATGACCTCATGTAAACAGTGCAATTTACATATAGAAATTCAAAAGTAGAGCAATACAAATAAGTAGACTAAGTGCAGACAATTGATTAAATATGTATAATATACTATACTTAGTAGTTAGTATGATAGTTGTTTGACTAAAGGCTTTATTACATTTGTAAGTTACAAATTTAGTTAGCAACGTCATTGTAAGGATAGGATTTTAAGTCTTATACTGAGGCTTTTCCTTAGAACTGGGCGAACCTGTACTCCAATTTTGATTATTTATTATGTATGGTAAGGTTAATACGAATTGATATTAACATAGATACATAGATAAGTATTTCAATAACTATAAAGAAAATTGCTGCTTATTCACAATAATGTCTCTAAACCAACATGGTTGTGTGATCTAAACCATTCTCATTCTGATATAGGATAGAGGATATTGGTACCCAGCATTTAAATTGGAACATAATATACTAATAAGAAGATTTACCACACTTTTTCTAACTCCTGTGTACTTATATTTTTATGGCATTTTTTAATGAACTGAGGGGTATTTTTAGATATACATACAATATTAAGTATTGCAGTTTATCAACAATTATATTTGGTGTCTTTCAGGTAAAGGAATTAAACATGTTAATGTCTCGTGAAAATGCTGTTTTAAATAAAGATGGAACAGTAGAAGTGCAGAGTTCCATGTCACCAAAAAGAACTAAGGAACCCGAAAGTGTCATTCAAATTAGTGACGATGAAGACATGGAAGAGGGCGATATACTAAAGTGCAAAATTTGTAAGCAAATTTTATCGTATTCCTTAATATTTTTAATACAAAGGGACCCTTTCTCTCACTGTAATATGGTCTAAATTTGAGTTAATTTTTCGTCCAATCTTTTTCAGTGAGATGTAAGTAGTCTCTCTTATAATCTCATTTACATTATTTATTTTACTACATTTGAATCTTGTCGATTTGTTGAAATACTACATTATTTTGCAAGAGTTTGATAAATTTATATCCAATAACCAATTCCAAACTACATGTTTTTACATAAGAATTTTCGTCTTTTCAGGTGATCTTCAATTTTCGACGCAGAAGACTTTGAAATTCCATATGAAGTATAAACATTTAGAAAGCCGATTGGTATACCCATGTCCAGACTGTTTAGAAATATTTTCTACATCCTGGAGTGTATATCGACATCTTTTTAAAGTACATAGGTACATGACATATTTTTACATTATTTTCATGTCCGCCAATTTTTTACTTCCAAACTTGTTTTTTTACTAATATAATTCTTTTATTTTTAAAGGAAAACTGCGGCCCAGATTCGTAGACTGAGAGAATCTATACAAGCGAAAGCTTTTAGAATGAACAATCCGCCCGCTTACTATGAAAGACGTAAAAACAATGCAAAAAATCATACTGCACAGCAGAAAATTACGGAAGAGGAAAGAATGGATCAAGAAAATCAGGTAACAAGCGGAATTGTTCATAATATATTTTATACATTCACTTTTTAGTAGGTATTTTGTGATAGAACACTTTTATTTTGGGGTTAATAAAATAGATGTAAAGTCCTTAGACCTAGACCGCACAGACAAACACACAAGAAATTAGAAATACAATACTTAAAAGCCAAGAAAAATATTTATCAATTTTGAAATATAAGTACATATATTAATTTGCTATAAAGCGTGAATTATTACTAAACCTAAGGAATTAATACGAATACAAAAACACCCAGTACCAGAACAGTAAACTAATCATTCAGATTTCTGTCTGTCCATGGCCTCGGAAGGTATGATCTGCTATGCAAGTCCTAATACACTTAACACGTATATTCTACGATCTAAAGGCAGACCTATTCGTGATTTGCCGTAGTACGCTAACCACGAATATTCGTACCATCTAATGGTTGAACTTTACGTGGTTTGCTGTAGTACGCTAACCAGGAATAGTTCTACCATATTCCGTTGTACGCTAATCACAAGTATTCTAACATCTAATGGTAGAACTAATCGTAGTTAGCGTCCTAACACAAAGTACAGTAAAGTATGTCCACAGGCGTGGATGGACAACATGGAGGCCGACGCCGAGGTGCCCCGCTGCGGCGGCTGCGGCCGCACGTTCGAGCGGCGCGCCGCGCTCGCCGCGCACACGCACACCTGCCAGCCGCGGTCGCGCGCACTCGCTCGACGCCCGGACCGCAAGATCGAGATACAGATACGCAAGGATTATAACAAAACGACACCCAGCACTCTACCGCTGAAGACGGATTCTAATGGTACGCATACAATTGGAACATGATCGTGGTTCAATTTCTTTATTGATAATCCGAAAGGCCCTTTGTAATTCCTAAGAGGAAATTTTCTGATTCACATAAATTAAATCACGAGCATAAAAGATATAGGTTTATATCATGTACAGTTTATAACAATATAACTGTATTTAAAGAGGCACAATCTATACGTAAAGATACGTCTTTCTCTTTAGTTTTATTTTTGTTTCGCAGCTATTGACGAACTCAGAATCAATTTATAATCTATAAATTGATTAACATATATTTATGAGTAATTATTAAGTTCGAATTACTACCACTTGACGAACACTAGCTTATTGAAATGTATATCAATTAAATACTTTGTAAAATTAAATTCATAACTTTGTAAATAATGTGCCACAGGTTGTGGAGTTAAACGTATAACCCATAAACGATTACATAACAGTCAATAAAATTTGATTTAAATATTTTACAGATAACAAACAGATAATTGAAGCAACAACAGATCAAACAAAACCTCAGATTGAAAAACAAAAAGCTCCTGAAACAAATGAAGAAGAAAGTAGTAAAGAAAATGTTCAAGAGAAGTTAAGCGAGAATTTGTCCAATAAACAAACTACAGACGAAAATAATGATGAAATTCAGAATAACAAAAATAAATTAGATGTATCTAAGGAGACAATTAAACTTCCTTTTGCTATTCAGATTGAACAGAGCAACTTCAATGTTTTCAGCAAACGATGTGAACCTGATATAGATAGAGATAAATTACTATGCAAGAAATGTGATAACAAATTCTCAAAAATTTTAGACTTATATGAACATATGGCAGAGCATTTTAAATGGCTTCGTTATGCCTGCAAACTTTGTAACTTTAAGCATTACAACTTTGAAAAACTTCCTGAACATGTTAGGTTAATTCATAAGTTAAAAGGTGATACAGATTTTTATTATAGTACCGTAAAAGCAGTTGATGTAGCTGAAGCATTACAATTATCGGAATTTTCTCAAGATACAAGTGAGCCCAGCGAAGTTAGCCCAGATTCCAGGCGCCCTAGCAGATGTTCCAGTGACTCAAGTCGATTATCAGACGACAGTTCATCTAGTAGTACGCGAGTAGAAAGTACAAGAAAAAGAAAGATAAAGCATACTAAGACCATAGCTAAAAAGAAGAAAGAATCTGTAATCAATGGTAAATATTGTAAAATGATGTCCATGTACTCATAGAATAAGTCGTAACATATGTATAAGAGTAGTAACATATGTATTATAAGAATGATTATAGATGTCCAATAATTCTAGGTTCAAGTGGTCTGCAAGATAAGTTGTTACTTGTATAAGCTAAAACAATATTTAGCATTTATATATATTAATATTTACATGTATAAGTATAGATGTATAATAATTTAAAAAACTAACATTTATTTTTCAGAAGATACAAATGGCCTTAAAGATGGCGAAACTTCTAATGACACGATTGACGAAAATGACACTCCTTCGATTGTAAAAGTCTTTGAAGAAAATTCATCTGATATAGATGAAGTGGACGAAAAGATTGCTAAGAAACCACCAGACACTTCTGTGTCAGTAGTTTCACGTAGACCAGTACGTAAGAGGACAAACAAGAAAAATGAAGATTTTGAATATGACCTGTCTAATTTGTTAAAAATGGAAGCACAAGGATATAGAGATTCACAAACAGTTGTAAACACTAAACCTATTCCAACCAAAAAGAAAAGTCCAGTAGAAGTTCAAAACAATAATGAAATAAATGAAAAAGATTATTGTGGTGCACTTGCTATGCTATCCAAAAAGGCAGTAGCCAGCTCAATAGCACATATGAAATGTGTTAGTAGTATCCAAACTCCAAGTGAAGTACGACCAACAAACATATTTTTAAGACCACTCCTACCCAAAGTTACAAGGATAGAGAAAATATCACCAAAAAAAGATACACAAACACAAGTAACAACAGATGTTTCTAGTCCGAGTAAAGCTGTAAAACAGGATGATATTAATGTAAGTACCATTAATTCAGATAGTGAAGTAAAACCGGTACCAATTACAATTCAAGAGAATCCAACAAGTCCTGAAGATGATAAGAATACACCCAAACAAGATGTTAAAGAAGCAAAATCGCCTAGTGAGGATCAAACTAAATCTACGACAGAAGTGAATACTGAACCCACTAAAACAAAGTTAAATGTTCCTCCTGTCCTTCCTCTTACAGTACGTCGACAAAGTTTAGAAGTTATAAAAAATCCATTAATAAAAAAAAATATTACGGAGTTTTCTAAGGCCGGTATGAAAACTAAAATACTGGTAATTAAACCTATTAATCGAAATATGGATGGTGGCAAAACCATAAATACTGCAATTAAATTCCAGACAATTAAACTAAAAGATCCCAACAATAGCTCCTCCTCCAGTGAAGAAAAATCAGCAGATCAAGTTAGAGTTGTACAAGTACCTAAAGTAGATTGCAAACTAAAACTGCCCTTACCAAATACTTACATTGTTAAATCTGACACAAATAAATCTCAAGAAACAAATGTATCTAAAGAAACTATCAATCTTGATGCTGATAGCAGTGATACAATGTTAGAAAAGTCAGTAGAATCAAATGAAAAAAGTAAACAAGATGAAAGGCTTCCAGATACTCAAGAATTCATCCCTGATGTAATTCAAGAGGGGTCTCCAAATTCAGATAATACAAGCAGTAGTGATGAACCTATGCTTATAGATGATAAAACTCAACTACCAGAAAGTTAATTTTCAACCTTTTCTGTTAACCTCGCAGTTTAATTTTCTTTATATATATATCGAAGATGATTTAGTTAGAAAGTGTACAGTATTTCATTTTTTTTTATAAATGAATAGATAGATAATAAATTTGCTAAATAATAATATATATATTTTTTTGTGTACCTACATAATCCACACACATTGATAAAATGTATGTTGAATAATAAGGATGTGCTTCCATTTCTTAACCGTAAAAAAGCCCATAGGTAATTACAGGATTTACGAGTCGAAAGTCTTAAGGGATAAGCAAAGATTAAGCAGCTAAATGTATTAAATTTAAATTATCATTGAATACTTTTCCTAAACATATTGGGTTCGATTCCCGCGAAGGCGAAATATGAATGAATACATAGTACATTTTATGTATTAATTTTTCTGCTTAGTCCTATAGACAAGGCTCTGAATCTTTGTGTCTATAGGACCCTCTGCATAACAACAAATCTAGGCAACAAAATTGAGAAGCATTCTCTCTCACAAACTTGAAGATGTAGTCTACTAAACATAGATCTGACTGCTGAAAATATTTTATACAAATCATTTAAGACATAGAATATGTCTGGTTATTTCATTACAAAATAATACTTTAAATTAAGATTATACTTCAAAACTATTTTTAATATGAGAAATTCAGTTAATAACAAGACTGTTCAAAATATATTTCATGTCAAATGTTGATAAACCAATAAAACATTACAATTGCAATATTTTATATAGTTTAAAAAGATTACACATGGAAGATCAAATGTTTGAATCTTCTACTTCTTAAAAAAAATGTTTTGTCTATTGGGAATTACTTTGAATTATAGATGTTATATAATACCTTTATGAATATTACAAATACCCTCATGAATTATATAAAAGAAATTGATGCTGTGATATCACAACTACTGATTTAAGAAAATTTAGCTTTTATAAGCAGGTAATATAGAACTGAAAGGCAAATCATATCAGTATTACTAACTTTATTATGAAATATGGTTACATTCTGATTGCATCTTCTCACTTATGGCGATTAAGCACTCTTTGCCAAGGTTTCAGCCTTGGCAACTACTTCTTCAATGGGTCCAACCATGTAGAAAGCAACCTCTGGTAGATGATCATACTCGCC